>CAWUDS030006061.1:25000-37500 GCA_963859935.3 Lathyrus sativus | reverse complement strand
CTCGTAATGTCTTGAATACTCTTCGAATGGGGAGAAAAGAGATAATTTTCTTATAGCATGATATATTTGAGATCATAGCCTATATATAGAATGATAATCATTTAAAATTCTCATTATTTCGAAATGGATTATCTTGACATCCACTTATATTTAAGCACATATTCAATTAAATAATTAATTATTAAATATAATTAATTATTTTATTTACTTACTCAACCGATTAAGATTCTTATATATATATATATATATATATATATATATATATATATATATATATATATATATATATATATATATATATTATATATATATATATATATATATATATATATTGATATATATATATATATATATATATAATATATATATATATATATAATATATATATATATATATATATATATATATATATATATATATATAGATAGATAGATAGATATTGCTCTGTCCCGCTCATCACACGGGTTCGGCCCAATCCATCTCTCGTCGTGGAGGGCCTAGCTCATTGATCAGCTGTCGCGCGCGGATCAAAACGAGTGTTTTTGATGAAAACGTAATACAGCGACAATTCACCTCGGATATCGTCTCAAGGATTCTTTTATGTGATTAATCTACCAAATTCGAAATGGAGGGGGAGTTGGTTTAGTTTCTGATCGGATAAATAAAGAAAATGCAATTAAGCGGTTAAAATAAGTGATTATCAAAATAAGTCAATCTACTGTTGTCGGTTTCCGACTTATCACGGGTTTCTACCTCACCAATTTCCTAAGCGATTTCGATCTCTATTCGATTCCTATGTCAATTAACAAGGGCAAAAGATATAAACTAGATTACCAATCCTATATTCCAAATTAAGCAAACGGATTAAGTTTTCGTGAATTAAGCAAACACGAATTATAAACGGGAATTAACGACAAAGCGACGTAACGGCGAATAAAAGCTAAGGATGCAATCATACGAATTAATCAAAACAATTCTATAAACTAACAGATTAAGCAAAAGCAATTCATAGAATAGTGTTGAAAGAGAAACGAGTTAGATTGATAAAGTAAAAACCTCAAAGCGTTGGAACACGATTACAGCAGAATGACTCTAAGGAATTAGCTCTCCATGGTTCTCTCAAAGCTCCGAATGTATTTTCGTGAAAATGTAACTAGTTGAATAGTAACACGAGTATTTTTCATTTAAAAAGAAAGCAAATTCGGGTCATAACCCAACTGGGTCGAAAACATAACCCAGGCCCAATACATGACCCAACACTAAAATTAAATTCTAATGCAGTAACTTCAAACGGAATTCTGGAATTTTTGGCTCCGAATCTGACTTCGACTCCAACGCGAAAGTCGTAGCTCTCTCTCTTAGCTTTCCGGCGATTTTTAGAACGCCTCAAACGGATTCCCGGAACTCCAGTTATGATCGTTTCCGTGCAGACTGCTAAAGCTGAAAAATAAGTGCGGAAATCAAACTAAGCCAAAAATAAAATAAAATATAAAAACAAAATTAAACATAAAAATAATCAAGATAAACTAAAAAAATGCCTAAGTAAAAATATAGGAGAAAGTGCATAAATATGCACTGATCACTCATCACGTTGGGAGCGCTTAAGCGTCTCCCCATGGACACAAACCTTAGGATCTATGACATTTTGATATTAATGATTATAGGAATACCTTGACGAATATAATGAGAAAGATTTTTAGACAATGACAACGATAATTCTAAAATACAAAAGTGTAGAGACAACTGTTTGACACTGGTTGGCTTGTGGATTTTCTCAACTGGTACTCGTAATGTCTTTAAAACTCTTCGAATGGGGAGAAAAAGAGATAATTTTCTTATAGCATGATATATTTGAGATTATAGCCTATATATAGAATGATAATCATTTAAAATTCTCATTATTTCAAAATGGATTATCTTGACATCCACTTATATTTAAGCACATATTCAATTAAATAATTAAATATTAAATATAATTATTTATTTATTTACTTACTCAACCGATTAAGATTCTTATATATATATATATATATATATATATATATATATATATATATATATATATATATATATATATATATATATATATATATATATATATATATATATATATATATATATATATATATATATATATATATATATATAATATATATATATATTATATATAATGTATATATATATATATATATACATTATATATATATATATATTATATATATATATATATATATATACATATTTATATATATATATATATATATATATATATATATATATATATATATATATATATATATATATATATATATATATATATATATATATATATATATATACATATTTATATATATATATATATATATATATATATACATATTTATATATATATATATATATATATATATATATATATATATATATATATATATATATATATATATATATATATATATATATATATATACATATTTTTATATATATATATATATATATATATATATATATATATATATATACATATTTATATATATATATATATATATATATATATATACATATTTATATATATATATATATGTATATATGTATATATATATTGCTCTGTCCCACTCATCACACGGGGTCGGCCCAATCCATCTCTCCGTCGTGGAGGGCCTAGCTCATTGATCAGCTGTCGCGCGCGGATCAGAACGAGTGTTTTTGATGAAAACGTTAATACATCGACAATTCAAATCGGATATCGTCTCAAGGATTCTTTTATGTGATTAATCTACCAAATTCGAAATGGAGGGGGAGTTGGTTTGGTTTCTGATCTGGATAAATAATGAAAATGCAATTAAGCGGTTAAAATAAGTGATTATCAAATTAAGTCAATCTACTGTTTTCGGTTCCGGCTTATCACGGGTTTCTACCTTACCAATTTCCTAAGCGATTTCGATCTCTATTCGATTCCTATGTCAATTAACAAGCGCAAAAGACATAAACTAGATTACCAATCCTATATTCCAAATTAAGCAAACAGATTAAGTTTTCGTGAATTAAGCAAACACGAATTATAAACGGGAATTATCGACAAAGCGACGTAACGCGAAAAAAGCTAAGGATGCAATCATACGAATTTAATCAAAACAATTCTATAAACTAACAGATTAAGCAAAAGCAATTCATAGAATAGTGTTGAAAGAGAAACGAGTTAGATTGATAAAGTAAAAACCTCAAAGCGTTGGAACGCGATTACAGCAGAATGACTCTAAGGAATTAGCTCTCATGGTTCTCTCAAAGCTCCGAATGTATTTTTCGTGAAAATGTAATTAGGTGAACAGTAAAACGAGTATTTTTCCTTTAAAAAGAAAGCAAATTCGGGTCATAACCCAACTGGGTCGAAAACATAACCCAGGCCCAATACATGACCCAACATTAAAATTAAATTCTAATGCAGTAACTTCAAACGGAATTCTGGAATTTTTGGCTCCGAATCTGACTTCGACTCCAACGCGAAAGTTGTAGGTCTCTCTCTTAGCTTTCCGGCGATTTTTAGAACGCCTCAAACGGATTCCCGGAACTCCAGTTATGATCGTTTCCGTGCAGACTGCTAAAGCTGAAAAATAAGTGCGGAAATCAAACTAAGCCAAAAATAAAATAAAATATAAAAACAAAATTAAACATAAAAATAATCAATATAAACTAAAAAAATTCCTAAGTAAAAATATAGTAGAAAGTACATAAATATGCACTGATCACTCATCACGTTGGGAGCGCTTAAGCGTCTCCCCATGGACAGAAACCTTAGGATCTATGACATTTTGATATTAATGATTATAGGAATACCTTGACGAATATAATGAGAAAGATTTTAGACAATGACAACGATAATTCTAAAATACAAAAGTGTAGAGACAACTGTTTGACACTGGTTGGCTTGTGGATTTTTCTCAACTGGTACTCGTAATGTCTTTAAAACTCTTCGAATGGGGAGAAAAAGAGATAATTTTCTTATAGCATGATATATTTGAGATCATAGCCTATATATAGAATGATAATCATTTAAAATTCTCATTATTTCGAAATGGATTATCTTAACATCCACTTATATTTAAGCACATATTCAATTAAATAATTAATTATTAAATATAATTAATTATTTTATTTACTTACTCAACCGATTAAGATTCTTATATATATATATATATATATATATATATATATTGCTCTGTCCCGCTCATCATACGGGTCGGCCCAATCCATCTCTCCGTCATGGAGGGCCTAGCTCATTGATCAGCTGTCGCGCGCGGATCAGAACGAGTGTTTTTGATGAAAACGTAATACAGCGACAATTCAACTTGGATATCGTCTCAAGGATTCTTTTATGTGATTAATCTACCTAATTCGAAATGGAGGGGGAGTTGGTTTGGTTTCTGATCGGATAAATAAAAAAATGCAATTAAGCGGTTAAAATAAGTGATTATCAAAATAAGTCAATCTACTGTTTTCGGTTCCGGCTAATCACGGGTTTCTACCTTACCAATTTCCTAAGCGATTTCGATCTCTATTCGATTCCTATGTCAATTAACAAGCGCAAAATACATAAACTAGATTACCAATCCTATATTCCAAATTAAGCAAACGGATTAAGTTTTCGTGAATTAAGCAAACACGAATTATAAACGCGAATTATCAACAAAGCAACGTAACGGCGAATAAAAGTTAAGGATGCAATCATACGAATTTAATCAAAACAATTCTATCAAATAACAGATTAAGCAAAAGCAATTCATAGAATAGTGTTGAAAGAGAAACGAATTAGATTGATAAAGTAAAAACCTCAAAGCGTTGGAAGGCGATTACAGCAGAATGACTTTAAGGAATTAGCTCTCCATGGTTCTCTCAAAGCTCCGAATGTATTTTTTGTGAAAATGTAATTAGGTGAACAGTAACACAAGTATTTTTCCTTAAAAAGAAAGCAAATTCGGGTCATAACCCAACTGGGTCGAAAACATAACCCAGGCCCTAATACATGACCCAACACTAAAATTAAATTCTAATAGAGTAACTTCAAACGGAATTCTGGTATTTTTGGCTCCGAATCTGACTTCGACTCCAACACGAAAGTCGTGCTCTCTCTCTTAGCTTTCCGGCGATTTTTAGAACGCCTCAAACGGATTCCCGAAACTCCAGTTATGATCGTTTCCGTGCAGACTGCTAAAGCTGAAAAATAAGTACGAAAATCAAATTAAACCAAAAATAAAATAAAATATAAAAACAAAATAAAACATAAAAATAATCAAGATAAAGTAAAGAAATGCCTAAGTAAAATATAGGAGAAAGTGCATAAATATGCACTGATCATTCATCACGCCGGGAGCGCTTAAGCGTCTCCCCATGGACACAAACCTTAGGATCTATGACATTTTAATATTAATGATTATAGGAATACCTTGACGAATATAATGAGAAAGATTTTTAGACAATAACAACGATAATTCTTAAATAAAAAAGTGTAGAGACAAGTGTTTGACACTGGTTGGCTTGTGGATTTTTCTCAACCGGTACTCGTAATGTCTTGAAAACTCTTCGAATGGGGAGAAAAAGAGATAATTTTCTTATAGCATGATATATTTGAGATCATAGCCTAAATATAGAATGATAATCATTTAAAATTCTCATTATTTCGAAATGAATTATCTTGACATCCACTTATATTTAAGCACATATTCATTAAATAATTAAATATTAAATATAATTAATTATTTTATTTCCTTAGTCGACCGATTAAGATTCTTATATATATATATATAGTATATATATATATATATATATATATATATAGTATATATATATATATATATATATATATATATATATATATATATATATATATATATATATATATATATACTATATATATATATATATATATATATATATATATATATATATATATATATATATATATATATATATATATATATATATATATATATATATATATATATATATATAATATATATATATATATATATATATATATATATATATATATATATATATATAATATATATATATATAATATATATATATATATATATTATATATATATATATATATATTGCTCTGTCCGCTCATCACACGGGGTCGGCCCAATCCATCTCTCCGTCGTGGAGGCCTAGCTAATTGATCAGTTGTCGCGCGTGGATCAGAACGAGTGTTTTTGATGAAAACGTAATACATCGACAATTACCCTCGGATATCGTCTCAAGGATTCTTTTATATGATTAATCTACCAAATTCGAATGAAGGGGGAGTTGGTTTGGTTTCTGATCGGATAAATAAAGAAAATGCAATTAAATAGTTAAAATAAGTGATTATCATAGAAGGTCAATCTACTGTTTTCGGTTCTGGCTTATCACGGGTTTCTACCTTACCAATTTCCTAAGCGATTTCGATCTCTATTCGATTCCTATGTCAATTAACAAGCGCAAAAGACATAAACTAGATTACCAATCCTATATTCCAAATTAAGCAAACGGATTAAGTTTCGTGAATTAAGCAAACACGAATTATAAACGCGAATTAACGACAAAGCGACGTAACGGCGAATAAAAGCTAAGGATGCAATCATACGAATTTAATCAAAACAATTCTATAAAATAACAGATTAAGCAAAAGCAATTCATAGAATAGTGTTGAAAGAGAAACGAATTAGATTGATAAAGTAAAAACCTCAAAGCGTTGGAAGGCGATTACAGCAGAATGACTTTAAGGAATTAGCTCTCCATGGTTCTCTCAAAGCTCCGAATGTATTTTTCGTGAAATGTAATTAGGTGAACAGTAACACGAGTATTTTTTCCTTTAAAAAGAAAGCAAATTCGGGTCATAACCCAACTGGGTCGAAAACATAACCCAGGCCAATACATGACCCAACACTAAAATTAAATTCTAATAGAAGTAACTTCAAACGGAATTCTGGAATTTTTGGCTCCGAATCTGACTTCGACTCCAACACGAAATTCGTAGCTCTCTCTCTTAGCTTTCCGGCGATTTTTAGAACGCCTCAAACGGATTCCGGAACTCCAGTTATGATCGTTTCCGTGCAGACTGCTAAAGCTGAAAAATAAGTACGAAAATCAAATTAAACCAAAAATAAAATAAAATATAAAAACAAAATAAAACATAAAAATAATCAAGATAAAGTAAAGAAATGTCTAAGTAAAAATATAGGAGAAAGTGCATAAATATGCATTGATCATTCATCACGCGGAGCGCTTAAGCGTCTCCCCATGGACACAAACCTTAGGATCTATGACATTTTGATATTAATGATTATGGAATACCTTGACGAATATAATGAGAAGATTTTTAGACAATGACAACGATAATTCTTAAATACAAAAGTGTAGAGACAAGTGTTTGACACTGGTTGGCTTGTGGATTTTTCTCAAGCGGTACTCGTAATGTCTTGAAAACACTTCGACTGTGGGGAGAAAAAGAGATAATTTTCTTATAGCATGATATATTTGAGATCATAGCCTATATATAGAATGATAATAATTTAAAATTCTCATTATTTCGAAATGGATTATCTTGACATCCACTTATATTTAAGCACATATTCAATTAAATAATTAAATATTAAATATAATTAATTATTTTATTTACTTACTCAACCGATTAAGATTCTTATATATATATATATATACATATATATATATATATATATATATATATATATATATATATATATATATATATATATATATATTATATATATATATATATATATATAATATATATATATATATATATATATATATATATATATATATAGATATTGCTCTGTCCCGCTAATCACCCGGGGTCGGCCAATCCATCTCTCCGTCGTGGAGGGCCTAGCTCATTGATCAGCTGTCGCGCGCGGATCAGATCGAGTGTTTTTGATGAAAACGTAATACAGCGACAATTCAACTTGGATATCGTCTCAAGGATTCTTTTATGTGATTAATCTACCAAATTCAAAATGGAGGGGGAGTTGGTTTGGTTTCTGATCGGATAAATAAAGAAAATGTAATTAAGCGGTTAAAATAAGTGATTATCAAAATAAGTCAATCTACTGTTTTCGGTTCCGGCTTATCACGGGTTTCTACCTTACCAATTTCCTAAGCGATTTCAATCTCTATTCGATTCCTATGTCAATTAACAAGCGCAAAAGACATAAACTAGATTACCAATCCTATATTCCAAATTAAGCAAACGGATTAAGTTTTCGTGAATTAAGCAAACACGAATTATAAACGCGAATTAACGACAAAGCAACGTAACGGCGAATAAAAGTTAAGGATGCAACCATACAAATTTAATCAAAACAATTCTATAAAATAACAGATTAAGCAAAAGCAATTCATAGAATAGTGTTGAAAGAGAAACGAATTAGATTGATAAAGTAAAAACCTCAAAGCGTTGGAACGCGATTACAGCAGAATGACTTTAAGGAATTAGCTCTCCATGGTTCTCTCAAAGCTCCGAATGTATTTTTCGTGAAAATGTAATTAGGTGAACAGTAACACGAGTATTTTTCCTTTAAAAATAAAGCAAATTCGGGTCATAACCCAACTGGGTCGAAAACATAACCCAGGCCCAATACATGACCCAACACTAAAATAAATTCTAATAGAGTAACTTCAAACGGAATTTTGGAGTTTTTGGCTCCGAATCTGACTTCGACTCCAACACCGAAAGTCGTAGCTCTCTCTCTCTTAGCTTTCCTGCGATTTTTAGAACGCCTCAAACGGATTCCCGGAACTCCAGTTATGATCGTTTCCGTGCAGACTGCTAAAGCTGAAAATAAGTACGAAAATCAAATTAAACCAAAAATAAATAAAATATAAAAACAAAATAAAACATAAAAATAATCAAGATAAAGTAAAGAATGTCTAAGTAAAAATATAGGAGAAAGTGCATAAATATGCATTGATAATTCATCACGCCGGGAGCGCTTAAGCCTCTCCCCATGGACACAAACCTTAGGATCTATGACATTTTGATATTAATGATTATTGGAATACCTTGACGAATATAATGAGAAAGATTTTTAGACAATGACAACGATAATTCTTAAATACAAAAGTGTAGAGACAAGTGTTTGACACTGGTTGGCTTGTGGATTTTTCTCAAGCGGGTACTTGTAATGTCTTGAAAACACTTCGACTGGGGAGAAAAAGAGATAATTTTCTTATAGCATGATATATTTGAGATCATAGCCTATATATAGAATGATAATAATTTAAAATTCTCATTATTTCGAAATGGATTATCTTGACATCCACTTATATTTAAGCACATATTCAATTAAATAATTAAATATTAAATATAATTAATTATTTTATTTACTTACTCAACCGATTAAGATTCTTATATATATATATATATATATATAGTATATATATTATATATATATATATTATATATATATATATATATATATATATATATATATATATATATATATATATATATATATATATATATAGATATTGCTCTGTCCCGCTCATCACACGGGTCCGCCCAATCCATCTCTCCGTCGTGGAGGGCCTAGCTCATTGATCAGCTGTCGCGCGCGGATCAGAACGAGTGTTTTTGATGAAAACGTAATACAGCGACAATTCAACTTGGATATCGTCTCAAGGATTCTTTTATGTGATTAATCTACCAAATTCAAAATGGAGGGGGAGTTGGTTGGTTTCTGATCGGATAAATAAAGAAAATGCAATTAAGCGGTTAAAATAAGTGATTATCAAAATAAGTCAATCTACTGTTTTCGGTTCCGGCTTATCACGGGTTTCTACCTTACCAATTTCCTAAGCGATTTCGATCTCTATTCGATTCCTATGTCAATTAACAAGCGTAAAATACATAAACTAGATTACCAATCCATATTCCAAATTAAGCAAACGGATTAAGTTTTCGTGAATTAAAGCAAACACGAATTATAAACGGCGAATAAAAGTTAAGGATGCAATCATACGAATTTAATCCAAAAACAATTCTATCAAATAACAGATTAAGCCAAAAGCAATTCATAGAATAGTGTTGAAAGAGAAACGAATTAGATTGATAAAGTAAAAACCTCAAAGTGTTGGAAACGCGATTACAACAGAATGACTTTAAGGAATTAGCTCTCCATGGTTCTCTCAAAGCTCCGAATGTATTTTTCGTGAAAATGTAATTAGGTGAACAGTAACACGAGTATTTTTCCTTTAAAAAGAAAGCAAATTCGGGTCATAACCCAACTTATTATATATATTATATATATATATTATATATATATATATATTATATTATATATATATATTATATATATATATATAATATATATATATATACTATATATATATATATATATATATATATATATTATATATATATAGTATATTATATATATATATATATATATATATATATATATATATATTATATATATATATATATATATATATATATATATATAAGAATCATAATCGGTTGAGTAAGTAAATAAAATAATTAATTATATTTAATAATTAAGTATTTAATTGAATATGTGCTTAAATATAAGTGGATGTCAAGATAATCCATTTCGAAATAATGAGAATTTTAAATGATTATCATTCTATATATAGGCTATGATTTTCAAATATATCATGCTATAAGAAAATTATCTCTTTTTCTCCCCATTCGAAGAGTTTTCAAGACATTACGAGTACCGGTTGAGAAAAATCCACAAGCCAACCAGTGTCAAACACTTGTCTCTACACTTTTGTATTTTAGAATTATCGTTGTCATTGTCTAAAAAATATTTCTCATTATATTCGTCAAGGTATTCCTATATCATTAATATCAAAATGTCATAGATCCTAAGGTTTCTGTCCATGGGGAGACGCTTAAGCGCTCCCAGCGTGATGAGTGATCAGTGCATATTTATGCACTTTCTCCTATATTTTTACTTAGGCATTTCTTTACTTTATCTTGATTATTTTTATGTTTTATTTTGTTTTTATATTTTATTTTATTTTTGGCTTAAATTGATTTTCGCACTTATTTTTCAAATTTAGCAATCTGCACGGAAACGATCATAACTGGAGTTCCGGAAATCCGTTTGAGGCGTTCTAAAAATCGCCGGGAAAGCTAAGAGAAAGAGCTACGACTTTCGTGTTGGAGTCGATGTTGGATTCGGAGCCCAAAATTCCAGAATTCCGTTTGAAGTTACTGCATTAGAATTTTATTTTAGTGTTGGGTCATGTATTGGGCCTGGGTTATGTTTTTCGGCCCAGTTGGGTTATGACCCGAATTTGCTTTCTTTTTAAAGGAAAAATACTCGTGTTACTGTTCACCCTAGTTACATTTTCACGAAAAATACATTCGGAGCTTTGAGAGAACCATGGAGAGCTAATTCCTTAGAGTCATTCTGCTGTAATCGCGTTCCAACGCTTTGAGGTTTTACTTTATCAATCTAATTCGTTTCTCTTTCAACACTATTCTATGAATTGCTTTTGCTTAATCTGTTAGTTTTATAGAATTTGTTTTGATTAAATTCGTATGATTGCATCCTTAGCTTTTATTCGCCGTTACGTCGCTTTGTCGTTAATTCGCGTTTATATTTCGTGTTTGCTTAATTCACGAAAACTTAATCCGTTTGCTTAATTTGGAATATAGGATTGTTAATCTAGTTTATGTCTTTTGCGCTTGTTAATTGACATAGGAATCAATAGAGATCGAAATCGCTTAGGAAATTGGTAAGGTAGAAACCCGTGATAAGCCGGAACCGAAAACAGTAGATTGACTTATTTTGATAATCACTTATTTTAACCGCTTAATTGCATTTTCTTTATTTATCCGATCAGAAACCAAACCAACTCCCCCTCCATTTCGAATTTGGTAGATTAATCACATAAAAGAATCCTTGAGTACGATATCCGAGTTGAATTGTCGTTGTATTACGTTTTCATCAAAAACACTCGTTTGATCCGCGCGCGACAAACTGATCAATGAGCTAGGCCCTCCATGATGGAGAGATGGATTGGGCCGACCCCGTGAGATGAGCGGGACAGAGCAATATATATATATATATATATATATATATATATATATATATATTATTATAATATATATATAACATATACATATATATATATATATAATATATATATTATATATATATATATATAATATATATATATAAGAATCTTAATCGGGTTGAGTAAGTAAATAACATAATTAATTATATTTAATAATTAATTTATTTAACTGAATATGTGCTTAAATATAAGTGGATGTCAAGATAATCCATTTCGAAATAATGAGAATTTTAAATGATTATCATTCTATATATAGGCTATGATCTCAAATATATCATGCTATAAGAAAATTATCTCTTTTTCTCCCCATTCGAAGAGTTTTCAAGACATTACGAGTACCGGTTGAGAAAAATCCACAAGCCAACCAGTGTCAAAACCACTTGTCTCTAC
>CAWUDS030006061.1:12500-20000 GCA_963859935.3 Lathyrus sativus | reverse complement strand
TATATATATATATATATATATATATATATATATATATATATATATATATATATATATATATATATATATATATATATATATAAATTATATATCATTCTAAATCGGTTGAGTAAGTAAATAACATAATTAATTATATTTAATAATTAATTATTTAATTGAATATGTGCTTAAATATAAGTGGATGTCAAGATAATCCATTTAGAAATAATGAAATTTTAAATGATTATCATTCTATATATAGGCTATGATTTCAAATATATCATGCTATAAGAAAATTATCTCTTTTTCTCCCCATTCGAAGAGTTTTCAAGACATTACGAGTACCGGTTGAGAAAAATGCACAAGCCAACCAGTGTCAAACACTTGTCTCTACACTTTTGTATTTTAGAATTATCGTTGTCATTGTCTAAAAATCTTTATCATTATATTCGTCAAGGTATTCCTATAATCATTAATATCAAAATGTCATCGATCCTAAGGTTTGTGTCCATGGGGAGACGCTTAAGCGCTCCCAGCGTGATGAGTGATCAGTGCATATTTATGCACTTTCTCCTATATTTTTACTTAGGCATTTCTTTACTTTATCTTGATTATTTTTATTTTTATTTTGTTTTTATATTTTATTTTATTTTTGGCTTAATTTGATTTCCGCACTTATTTTTCAGCTTTAGCAGTCTGCACGGAAACGATCATAACTGGAGTTTCGGAAATCCGTTTGAGGCGTTCTAAAAATCGCCGGAAAGCTAAGAGACAGGGCTACGACTTTCGTGTTGGAGTCGAAGTCAGATTCGGAGCCCAAAATTCCAGAATTCCGTTTGAAGTTACTGCATTAGAATTTTATTTTAGTGTTGGGTCATGTATTGGGCCTGGGTTATGTTTTCGACCCAGTTGGGTTATGACCCGAATTTGCTTTCTTTTTAAAGGAAAAATACTCGTGTTACTGTTCACCTAGTTACATTTTCACAAAAAATACATTCGGAGCTTTGAGAGAACCATGGAGAGCAAATTCCTTAGAGTCATTCTGCTGTAATCGCGTTCCAACGCTTTGAGGTTTTTACTTTATCAATCTAATTCGTTTCTCTTTCAACACTATTCTATGAATTGCTTTTGCCTAATCTGTTAGTTTATAGAAATGTTTTGATTAAATTCGTATGATTGCATCCTTAGCTTTTATTCGCCGTTACGTCACTTTGTCGTTAATTCGCGTTTATAATTCGTGTTTGCTTAATTCACGAAAACTTAATCCGTTTGCTTAATTTGGAATATAAGATTGTTAATCTAGTTTATGTCTTTTGTGCTTGTTAATTGACATAGGAATCGAATAGAGATCGAAATCGCTTAGGAAATTGGTAGGTAGAAACCCGTGAAAAGCCGGAACCGAAAACAGTAGATTGACTTATTTGATAATCACTTATTTTAACCGCTTAATTGCATTTTCTTTATTTATCCGATCAGAAACCAAACCAACTCCCCCTCCATTTCTAATTTGGTAGATTAATCACATAAAAGAATCCTTGAGATGATATCCGAGTTGAATTGTCGCTGTATTACGTTTTCATCAAAAACACTCGTTTTGATCCGCGCGCGACAACTGATCAATGAGCTAGGCCCTCCACGACAGAGAGATGGATTGGGCCGACCCCGTGAGATGAGCGGGGACAGAGCAATATATATATATATATATATATATATATATATATATATATATATATATATATATATATATATATATATATATATATATATATATATATATATATATATATATATATATATATATATATATATATATATATATATATATATATATATATATATATATATATATATATATATTATATATATATATATATATATATATATATATATATATATATATATATATATATATATATATATATATATATATATATATATATATATATATATATATATATATAAGAATCTTAATCGGTTGAGTAAGTAAATAAATAATTAATTATATTTAATAATTAATTATTTAATTGAATATGTGCTTAATTATAAGTGGATGTCAAGATAATCCATTTCGAAATAATGAGAATTTTAAATGATTATCATTCTATATATAGGCTATGATTTCAAATATATCATGCTATAAGAAAATTATCTCTTTTTCTCCCCATTCGAAGAGTTTTCAAGACATTACGAGTACCGGTTAAGAAAAATTCACAAGCCAACCAGTGTCAAACACCTGTCTCTACACTTTTGTATTTTAGAATTATCGTTGTCATTGTCTAAAAATCTTTCTCATTATATTCGTCAAGGTATTCCTATAATCATTAATATCAAAATGTCATAGATCCTAAGGTTTGTGTCCATGGGGAGACGCTTAAGCGCTCCCAGCGTGATGAGTGATCAGTGCATATTTATGCACTTTCTCCTATATATTTACTTAGGCATTTCTTTACTTTATCTTGATTATTTTTATGTTTTATTTTGTTTTTATATTTTATTTTATTTTTGCCTTAATTTAATTTCCGCACTTATTTTTCAGCTTTAGCAGTCTGCACGGAAACGATCATAACTGGAGTTCCAGAAATCCGTTTGAGGCATTCTAAAAATCGCCGGAAAGCTAAGAGACAGAGCTACGACTTTCGTGTTGGAGTCGAAGTCAGATTCGGAGCCCAAAATTCCAGAATTCCGTTTGAAGTTACTGCATTAGAATTTTATTTTAGTGTTGGGTCATGTATTGGGCCTGTGTTATGTTTTCGACCCAGTTGGGTTATGAACCGAATTTGCTTTCTTTTTAAAGGAAAAATACTCGTGTTACTATTCACCTAGTTACATTTTCTCGAAAAATACATTCGGAGCTTTGAGAGAACCATGGAGAGCTAATTCCTTAGAGTCATTCTGATGTAATCGCGTTCCAACGCTCTGAGGTTTTTACTTTATCAATCTAATTCGTTTCTCTTTCAACACTATTCTATGAATTGCTTTTGCTTAATCTGTTAGTTTATAGAATTATTTTGATTAAATTCGTATGATTGTATCCTTTGCTTTTATTCGCCGTTACGTCGCTTTGCCGTTAATTCGCGTTTATAATTCGTGTTTGCTTAATTCACAAAAACTTAATTCGTTTGCTTAATTTGGAATATAAGATTGTTAATCTAGTTTATGTCTTTTGCGCTTGTTAATTGACATAGGAATCGAATAGAGATCGAAATCGCTTAGGAAATTGGTAAGGTAGAAACCCGTGATAAGCCGGAACCGAAAACAGTAGATTGACTTATTTTGATAATCACTTATTTTAACCGCTTAATTGCATTTTCTTTATTTATCCGATCAGAAACCAAACCAAGTCCCCCTCCATTTCGAATTTGGTAGATTAATCACATAAAAGAATCTTTGAGACGATATCCGAGTTGAATTGTCGCTGTATTACGTTTTCATCAAAAACACTCGTTTGATTCGCGCGCGACAACTGATCAATGAGCTAGGCCCTCCACGACGGAGAGATGGATTGGGCCGACCCCGTGTGATGAGCGGGACAGAGTAATATATATATATATATATATATATATATATATATATTATATATATATATATATATATATATATATATATATATATATATATATATATATATATAAGAATCTTAATCGGTTGAGTAAGTAAATAAAATAATTAATTATATTTAATAATTAATTATTTAATTGAATATGTGCTTAAATCTAAGTGGATGTCAAGATAATCCATTTCGAAATAATGAGAATTTTAAATGATTATCATTCTATATATAGGCTATGATCTCAAATATATCATGCTATAAGTAAATTATCTCTTTTTCTCCCCATTCGAAGAGTTTTCAAGACATTACGAGTACCGGTTGAGAAAAATCCACAAGCCAACCAGTGTCAAACACTTGTCTCTAGACTTTTGTATTTCAGAATTATCGTTGTCATTGTCTAAAAATCTTTCTCATTATATTCTTCAAGGTATTCCTATAATCATTAATATCAAAATGTCATAGATCCTAAGGTTTGTGTCCATGGGGAGACGCTTAAGCGCTCCCAGCGTGATGAGTGATCAGTGCATATTTATGCACTTTCTCCTATATATTTACTTAGGCATTTCTTTACTTTATCTTGATTATTTTTATGTTTTATTTTGTTTTTATATTTTATTTTATTTTTTCCTTAATTTGATTTCCGCACTTATTTTTTAGCTTTAGCAGTCTGCACGGAAACGATCATAACTGGAGTTCCTAAAATCCGTTTGAGGCATTCTAAAAATTGCAGGAAAGCTAAGAGACAGAGCTACGACTTTCGTGTTGGAGTCGAAGTCAGATTCGGAGCCCAAAATTCCAGAATTCCATTTGAAGTTACTGCATTAGAATTTTATTTTAGTGTTGGGTCATGTATTGGGCCCGTGTTATGTTTTCGACCCAGTTGGGTTATGAACCGAATTTGCTTTATTTTTAAAGGAAAAATACTCGTGTTACTGTTCACCTAGTTACATTTTCACGAAAAATACATTCGGAGCTTTGAGAGAACCATGGAGAGCTAATTCCTTAGAGTCATTCTGATGTAATCGCGTTCCAACGCTCTGAGGTTTTTACTTTATCAATCTAATTCGTTTCTCTTTCAACACTATTCTATGAATTGCTTTTGCTTAATCTGTTAGTTTATAGAATTGTTTTGATTAAATTCGTATGATTTCATCCTTTGCTTTTATTCGCCGTTACGTCGCTTTGTCGTTAATTCGCGTTTATAATTCATGTTTGCTTAATTCACAAAAACTTAATCCGTTTGCTTAATTTGGAATATAAGATTGTTAATCTAGTTTATGTCTTTTGCGCTTGTTAATTGACATAGGAATCGAATAGAGATCGAAATCGCTTAGGAAATTGGTAAGGTAGAAACCCGTGATAAGCCGGAACCGAAAACAGTAGATTGACTTATTTTGATAATCACTTATTTTAACCGCTTAATTGCATTTTCTTTATTTATCCGATCAGAAACCAAACCAAGTCCCCCTCCATTTCGAATTTGGTAGATTAATCACATAAAAGAATCTTTGAGACGATATCCGAGTTGAATTGTCGTTGTATTACGTTTTCATCAAAAACACTCGTTTTGATTCGCGCGCGACAACTGATCAATGAGCTAGGCCCTCCACGACGGAGAGATGGATTGGGCCGACCCCGTGTGATGAGCGGGACAGAGTAATATATATATATATATATATATATATATATATATATATATATATATATATATATATATATATATATATATATATATATATATATATATATATATATATATATATATATATATATATATATATATATATATATATATATATATATATATATATATATATATATATATATATATATATATATATATATATATATATATATATATATATATATATATATATATATATATATATATATATATATATATATATATATATATATATATAAGAATCTTAATCGGTTGAGTAAGTAAATAAAATAATTAATTATATTTAATAATTAATTATTTAATTGAATATGTGCTTAAATATAAGTGGATGTCAAGATAATCCATTTCGAAATAATGAGAATTTTCAATGATTATCATTCTATATATAGGCTATGATCTCAAATATATCATGCTATAAGAAAATTATCTCTTTTTCTCCCCATTCGAAGAGTTTTCAAGACATTACGAGTACCGGTTGAGAAAAATCCACAAGCCAACCAGTGTCAAACACCTGTCTCTACACTTTTGTATTTTAGAATTATCGTTGTCATTGTCTAAAAATCTTTCTCATTATATTCGTTAAGGTATTCCTATAATCATTAATATCAAAATGTCATAGATCCTAAGGTTTGTGTCCATGGGGAGACGCTTAAGCGCTCCCAGCGTGATGAGTGATCAGTGCATATTTATGCACTTTCTCCTATATTTTTACTTAGGCATTTCTTTACTTTATCTTGATTATTTTTATATTTTATTTTGTTTTTATATTTTATTTTATTTTTGGCTTAATTTGATTTCCGCACTTATTTTTCAACTTTAGCAGTCTGCACGGAAACGATCATAACTGGAGTTCCGGAAATCCGTTTGAGGCGTTCTAAAAATCTCCAGAAAGCTAAGGGAGAGAGCTACGACTTTCGCGTTGGAGTCGAAGTCAGTTTCGGAGGGAGCCCAAAATTCCAGAATTCCGTTTGAAGTTACTGCATTAGAATTTTATTTTAGTGTTGGGTCATGTATTGGGCCTGGGTTATGTTTTCGACCCAGTTGGGTTATGACCCGAATTTGCTTTCTTTTTTAAAGGAAAAATACTCGTGTTACTGTTAACCTAGTTACATTTTCACGAAAAATACATTCGGAGCTTTGAGAGAACCATGGAGAGCTAATTCCTTAGAGTCATTCTGCTGTAACCGCGTTCCAACGCTTTGAGGTTTTTACTTTATCAATCTAATTCGTTTCTCTTTCAACACTATTCTATGAATTGCTTTTGCCTAATCTGTTAGTTTATAGAAATGTTTTGATTAAATTCGTATGATTGCATCCTTAGCTTTTATTCGCCGTTACGTCGCTTTGTCGTTAATTCGCGTTTATAATTCGTGTTTGCTTAATTCACGAAAACTTAATCCGTTTGCTTAATTTGGAATATTGGATTGTTAATCTAGTTTATGTCTTTTGCGCTTTTTAATTGACATAGGAATCGAATAGAGATCGAAATCGCGTAAAAAATTTTAAGGTAGAAACCCGTGATAAGCCAGAACCGAAAACAGTAGATTGACTTATTTTGATAATCACTTATTTTAACCGCTAAATTGCATTTTCTTTATTTATCCGATCAGAAACCAAACCAACTCCCCCTCCATTTCGAATTTGGTAGATTAATCACATAAAAGAATCCTTGAGACGATATCGGAGTTGAATTGTCGCAGTATTACGTTTTCATCAAAAACACTCGTTTTGATCCGCGCGCGACAACTGATCAATGAGCTAGGCCCTCCACGATGGAGAGATGGATTGGGCCGACCCCGTGAGATGAGCGGGACATAGCAATATATATATATATATATATATATATATATATATATATATATATATATATATATATATATATATATATATATATATTATATATATATATATATTATATATATATATATATATATATATATATATATATATATATATATATATATATATATATATATATATATATATATATATATATATATATATATATATATATATATATATATAAGAATCTTAATCGGTTGAGTAAGTAAATAAAATAATTAATTATATTTAATAATTAATTATTTAATTGAATATGTGCTTAAATATAAGTGGATGTCAAGATAATCCATTTCGAAATAATGAGAATTTTAAATGATTATCATTCTATATATAGGCTATGATCTCAAATATATCATGCTATAAGAAAATTATCTCTTTTTCTCCCCATTCGAAGAGTTTTCAAGACATTACGAGTACCGGTTGAGAAAAATCCACAAGCCAACCA
>CAWUDS030006061.1:0-5000 GCA_963859935.3 Lathyrus sativus | reverse complement strand
ATATATATATATATATATATATATATATATATATATATATATATATTTATATATATATATATATATATATATATATATATATATATATATATATATATATATATATATATATATATATATATATATATATATATATATATATATATATATAATACGTTGGTAAGATAAGATGTGTCATTTTTAATAAAAATATTAACATTACGTTTAATTATTTTGAGAGGTTGTGAAATTTACAACATACCCAATTATTTTTGACTCCTTTTTAAGTTTGATATGTAGATATAAATATGAAATGTCATATTAAAGACTGACTAACTCATTTTTCTATATAAACTCTTTAACTAAGTTACAACAACATTGATATATACATTTTTAAATTTTTTTATTATTTTATTATAATTATTATTATTATGCAAACATATTAATTATATTAACACTTATTAACTAAGAATGTGACGGATTAAATATTAGTTTAATTAATAAAATTAAAGTTTAAATGTATTTTTTAACTTTATATTTTAAAACAAAAACTTGATTCTATGTTTTCATTCAAAGATATATATACTTGAACATAAATATTGTAACTTAGGCCTATTTAATTACTTACACTCTTATGTGACATATGTCATGAATGTGGCAGGTGGGTGCATCAAAACGTCTTGAAATAATTTTAAAAGTGATTCAGTTAAATAAATTAATATTTATATATCAACTTATATGAAATAAATGGTACATACAAAAGTAAATCAATTAATTAGTTGTATTGTACCCAAAAACATAATAAAGTTAATTATTGAGTAAAAATGCAAGTTGTTTTATAAAACATGTCTAAATAATCTTGCTCTTACTATCTATTAGTGTGTTCCTATTAAAGATATTGAGACACTCGTGTCTTAGGATTATTATTGTGTTTTTTATTTAATCTATTTTATTTTTGTTGGCAATGTCTTTTATTTTTAAATGTCATTATATATATCACAAATGTAATATTTAAAGTTTATATTTTGTTTGATCTCAATAATATGTTATACTATAGCGTTCAAAGTTTATACAATTTTCTTAAATGTATATTATAATCGAATTCTAATGTCGTAAATACAAATTACCAGAAAATATTATTGTCAAAAAGTTATAAATCTATCACTAAAAATAAAAGTAGAAATGAAAACATCAAATTATATTATTAATTAGTGATCTATAATTTTTTAAATATTCTTCTTTTTATTTGTATATATTTTATTGACTTATTTCCATAATCAATTTTAAACGGTTTTTGCAAAGAAGAAATATATATTTGCAAATATAATATTAGAGTTTAATTTAACCTGTCCATACAAATACGTTGGTAAGATAAGATGTTTCATTTTTAATAAAAATATTAACATTATGTTTAATAATTTTGAGAGGTTGTGAAATATACAATATACCCAATTATTTTTGACACCTTTTTAAGTTTGATATGTAGATATAAATATGAAATGTCATATTAAAGGCTGACTAACTCATTTTTATAAATCAAAATTTTTATGATGAATAATAACATTCTATATAAACTCTTTAACTAAGTTACAACAACATTGATATATAAATTTTTAAAATGTTTTATTATTTTATTATAATTATTATTATTATGTAAGCATATTAATTATATTAACACTTATTAACTAAGAATGTAACGGATTAAATATTAGTTTAATTAATAAAATTAAAGTTTAAATGTATTTTTTTAACTTTATATTTTAAAACAAAAACATGATTCTATATTTTCATTCAAATATATATATACTTGAACATAAATATTGTAACTTAGGCCTATTTAATTACTTACACTCTTATGTGACATATGTCATGAATGTGGCATGTGGGTGCATCAAAACGTCTTGAAATAATTTTAAAAGTGATTCAGTTAAATAAATTAATATTTATATATCAACTTAAATGAAATAAATGGTACATACAAAAGTAAATCAATTAATTAGTTGTATTGTACCCAAAAACATAATAAAGTTAATTATTGAGTAAAAATGCAAGTTGTTTTATAAAACATGTCTAAATAATCTTGCTCTTACTATCTATTAGTGTGTTCCTATTAAAGATATTGAGACACTCGTGTCTTAGGATTATTATTGTGTTTTTTATTTAATCTATTTTATTTTTGTTGGCAATGCCTTTTATTTTTAAATGTCATTATATATATCACAAATGTAATATTTAAAGTTTATATTTTGTTTGATCTCAATAATATGTTATACTATAGGGTTCAAAGTTTATACAATTTTCTTAAATGTATATTATAATCGAATTCTAATGTCATAAATACAAATTACTACAAAATATTATTGTCAAAAGTTATAAATCTATCACTAAAAATAAAAGTAAAAATGAAAACATCAAATTATATTATTAATTAGTGATCTATAATTTTTTAAATATTCTTCTTTTTATTTGTATATATTTTGACTTATTTCCATAATCAATTTTAAACGGTTTTTGCAAAGAAGAAATATATATTTGCAAATATAATATAAGAGTTTAATTTAACCTGTCCATACAAATACGTTGGTAAGATAAGATGTGTCATTTTTAATAAAAATATTAACATTACGTTTAATTATTTTGAGAGGTTGTGAAATTTACAACATACCCAATTATTTTTGACTCCTTTTTAAGTTTGATATGTAGATATAAATATGAAATGTCATATTAAAGACTGACTAACTCATTTTTCTAAATCAAAATTTATATGATGAATAATAACATTCTATATAAACTCTTTAACTAAGTTACAACAACATTGATATATAAATTTTTAAAATATTTTATTATTTTATTATAATTATTATTATTATGCAAACATATTAATTATATTAACACTTATTAACTAAGAATGTAACGGATTAAATATTAGTTTAACTAATAAAATTAAAGTTTAAATGTATTTTTTAACTTTATATTTTAAAACAAAAACTTGATTCTATGTTTTCATTCAAAGATATATATACTTGAACATAAATATTGTAACTTAGGCCTATTTAATTACTTACACTCTTATGTGACATATGTCATGAATGTGGCAGGTGGGTGCATCAAAACGTCTTGAAATAATTTTAAAAGTGATTCAGTTAAATAAATTAATATTTATATATCAACTTAAATGAAATAAATGGTACATACAAAAGTAAATCAATTAATTAGTTGTATTGTACCCAAAAACATAATAAAGTTAATTATTGAGTAAAAATGCAAGTTGTTTTATAAAACATGTCTAAATAATCTTGCTCTTACTATCTATTAGTGTGTTCCTATTAAAGATATTGAGACACTCGTGTCTTAGGATTATTATTGTGTTTTTTATTTAATCTATTTTATTTTTGTTGGCAATGTATTTTATTTTTAAATGTCATTATATATATCACAAATGTAATATTTAAAGTTTATATTTTGTTTGATCTCAATAATATGTTATACTATAGCGTTCAAAGTTTATACAATTTTCTTAAATGTATATTATAATCGAATTCTAATGTCATAAATACAAATTACTACAAAATATTATTTTCAAAAAGTTATAAATCTATCACTAAAAAAAAAAGTTAAAATGAAAACATCAAGTTATATTATTAATTAGTGGTCTATAATTTTTTAAATATTCTTCTTTTATTTGTATATATTTTATTGACTTATTTCCATAATCAATTTTAAACGGTTTTTGCAAAGAAGAAATATATATTTGCAAATATAATATTAGAGTTTAATTTAACCTGTCCATACAAATACGTTGGTAAGATAAGATGTGTCATTTTTAATAAAAATATTAACATTACGTTTAATAATTTTGAGAGGTTGTGAAATATACAATATACCCAATTATTTTTGACACCTTTTTAAGTTTGATATGTAGATATAAATATGAAATGTCATATTAAAGGCTGACTAACTCATTTTTATAAATCAAAATTTTTATGATGAATAATAACATTCTATATAAACTCTTTAACTAAGTTACAACAACATTGATATATAAATTTTTAAAATGTTTTATTATTTTATTATAATTATTATTATTATGTAAGCATATTAATTATATTAACACTTATTAACTAAGAATGTAACGGATTAAATATTAGTTTAATTAATAAAATTAAAGTTTAAATGTATTTTTTTAACTTTATATTTTAAAACAAAAACTTGATTCTATATTTTCATTCAAATATATATATACTTGAACATAAATATTGTAACTTAGGCCTATTTAATTACTTACACTCTTATGTGACATATGTCATGAATGTGGCAGGTGGGTGCATCAAAACGTCTTGAAATAATTTTAAAAGTGATTCAGTTAAATAAATTAATATTTATATATCAACTTAAATGAAATAAATGGTACATACAAAAGTAAATCAATTAATTAGTTGTATTGTACCCAAAAACATAATAAAGTTAATTATTGAGTAAAAATGCAAGTTGTTTTATAAAACATGTCTAAATAATCTTGCTCTTACTATCTATTAGTGTGTTCCTATTAAAGATATTAAGACACTCGTGTCTTAGGATTATTATTGTGTTTTTTATTTAATCTATTTTATTTTTGTTGGCAATGCCTTTTATTTTTAAATGTCATTATATATATCACAAATGTAATATTTAAAGTTTATATTTTGTTTGATCTCAATAATATGTTATACTATAGGGTTCAAAGTTTATACAATTTTCTTAAATGTATATTATAATCGAATTCTAATGTCATAAATACAAATTACTACAAAATATTATTGTCAAAAGTTATAAATCTATCACTAAAAATAAAAGTAAAAATGAAAACATCAAATTATATTATTAATTAGTGATCTATAATTTTTTAAATATTCTTCTTTTTATTTGTATATATTTTGACTTATTTCCATAATCAATTTTAAACGGTTTTTGCAAAGAAGAAATATATATTTGCAAATATAATATTAGAGTTTAATTTAACCTGTCCATACAAATACGTTGGT
>CAWUDS030006060.1:30000-41208 GCA_963859935.3 Lathyrus sativus | reverse complement strand
GATCCGCGCGCGACAGCTGATCAATGAGCTAGGCCCTCCACGACGGAGAGATGGATTGGGCCGACCCCGTGTGATGAGGGGGACAGAGTAATATATATATATATATATATATATATATATATATATATATATATATATATATATATATATATATATATATATATATATATATATATATATATATATATATATATATATATATATATATATATATGTATATATATATATATATATATATATATATATATATATATATATATATATATATATATATATATATATATATATATATATATATATATATATATATATATATGTATATATATATATATATATATATATATATATATATATATATATATATATATATATATATATATATATATATATATATATATATATATATATATATATGTATATATATATATATATATATATATATATATATATATATATATATATATATATATATATATATATATATATATATATATATATATATATATATATATATATATATATATGTATATATATATATATATATATATATATATATATATGTATATATATATATGTATATATATATATATATATATATATATATATATATATATATATATATATATATATATATATATATATATATATATATATATATATATATATATATATATATATATATATATATATATATATATATATATATATATATATATATATATATATATATATATATATATATATATATATATATATATATATATATATATATATAAGAATCTTAATCGGTTGAGTAAGTAAATAAAATAATTATTATATTTAATAATTAATTATTTAATTGAATATGTGTTTAAATATAAGTGGATGTCAAGATAATCCATTTCGAAATAATGAGAATTTTAAATGATTATCATTCTATATATAGGCTATGATCTCAAATATATCATGCTATAAGAAAATTATCTCTTTTTCTCCCCATTCGAAGAGTTTTCAAGACATTACGAGTACCAGTTGAGAAAAATCCACAAGCCAACCAGTGTCAAACACTTGTCTCTACAATTTTGTATTTTAGAATTATCGTTGTCATTGTCTAAAAATCTATCTGATTATATTCTTCAAGGTATTCCTATAATCATTAATATCAAAATGTCATAGATCCTAAGGTTTGTGTCCATGGGGAGACGCTTAAGCGCTCCCAGCGTGATGAGTGATCAGTGCATATTTGTGCACTTTCTCCTATATTTTTACTTAGACATTTCTTTAGTTTATCTTGATTATTTTTATGTTTTATTTTGTTTTTATATTTTATTTTATTTTTGGCTTAGTTTGATTTCCGCACATATTTTTCAGCTTTAGCAGTCTGCACCGAAACGACCATAATTGGAAGTTCCGGGAATCCGTTTGAGGCGTTCTAAAAATCGCCGGAAAGCTAAGAGAGAGAGCTACGACTTTCGTGTTGTAGTCAAAGTCAGATTCGAAGCCAAAAATTCCAGAATTCCGTTTGAAGTTACTGCATTAGAATTTAATTTTAGTGTTGGGTCATGTATTGGGCGTGGGTTATGTTTTCGACCCAGTTGGGTTATGACCCGAATTTGCTTTCTTTTTAAAGGAAAAATACTCGTGTTACTGTTCACCTTATTACATTTTCACGAAAAATACATTCGGAGCTTTGAGAGAACCATGGAGAGCTAATTCCTTAGAGTCATTCTGCTGTAATCGCGTTCCAACGCTTTGAGGTTTTTACTTTATCAATCTAATTCGTTTCTCTTTCAACACTATTTTATGAATTTCTTTTGCTTAATCTGTTATTTTATAGAATTGTTTTGATTAAATTCATATGATTGCATCCTTAGCTTTTATTCGTCGTTACGCCGCTTTGTCGTTAATTCGCGTTTAAAATTCGTGTTTGCTTAATTCACGGAAACTTAATCCGTTTGCTTAATTTGGAATATAGGATTGGTAATCTAGTTTATGTCTTTTGCGCTTGTTAATTGACATAGGAATCGAATAGAGATCGAAATTGCTTAGGAAATTGGTAAGGTCGAAACCCGTGATAAGCCGGAACCGAAAACAGTAGATTGACTTATTTTGATAATCACTTATTTTAACCGCTTAATTGCATTTTCTTTATTTATCCGATCAGAAACCAAACCAACTCCCCCTCCATTTCGAATTTGATAGATTAATCACATAAAAGAATCCTGGAGACGATATCCAAGTTGAATTGTTGCTGTATTACGTTTTCATCAAAGACACTCGTTCTGATCCGCGCGCGACAGCTGATCAATGAGGTAGGCCCTCCACGATGGAGAGATGGATTGGGCCGACCCCGTGTAATGAGCGGGACAGAGCAATATATATATATATATATATATATATATATATATATATATATATATATATATATATATATATATATATATATATATATATATATATATATATATATATGTATATATATGTATATATATATATATATATATATATATATATATAATATATATATATATTATATATATATATATATATATATATTATATATATATATATATATATATATATATATATATATATATTTATATATATATATATATATATATATATATATATATATATATATATATATATATATATAAGAATCTTAATCGGTTGAGTAAGTAAATAAAATAATTAATTATATTTAATAATTAATTATTTAATTGAATATGTGCTTAAATATAAGTGGATGTCAAGATAATCCATTTCGAAATAATGAGAATTTTACATGATTATCATTCTATATATAGGCTATGATCTCAAATATATCATGCTATAAGAAAATTATCTCTTTTTCTCCCCCATTCGAAGAGTTTTCCAGACATTACGAGTACCGGTTGAGAAAAATCCACAAGCCAACCAGTGTCAAACAGTTGTCTCTACACTTTTGTATTTTAGAATTATCGTTGTCATTTTCTAAAAATATTTCTCATTATATTCGTCAAGGTATTCCTATAATCATTAATATCAAAATGTCATAGATCCTAAGGTTTGTGTCCATGGGGAGACGCTTAAGCGCTCCCAGCGTGATGAGTGATCAGTGCATATTTATGCACTTTCTCCTATATTTTTACTTAGGCATTTAGAAACGAATTAGATTGATAAAGTAAAAACCTCAAAGCGTTGGAACGCGATTACAACAGAATGACTCTAAGGAATTAGCTCTCCATGGTTCTCTCAAAGCTCCGAATGTATTTTTCGTGAAAATGTAACTAGGTGAACAGTAACACGAGTATTTTTGCTTTAAAAAGAAAGCAAATTCGGGTTATAACCCAACTGGTATAATGTAAAAGAGGCTAAATTTTTTGAATGAGAAAAAAAATGATAACAATGTTGTTGTTGGTGTTGTCGATGTGAGAGACATAGTGAAATATGAGGTGAAAGTATTGATAGAGTAATTGGTAAAATAAAAGAGACATTCTTATTATTTATTTACTATTATCATAATTTTATTATCTTCTAAACATTTGAATCTTTTGATTGCTATATTATTTATTTATATAATTAGTTACTTCTGTTTTTGGAAAGAGATGATGTTAGAAGGAAAAGACACGAATAATTAAAGTTGGTATATTTTAAAGTTTTAGTCATTTAAGGAGAGATGATTTAAATAATCCATGACCTCTCTTTGTCTCTTAGACCGATACATGTAATAAAAAATTTGATGATCCGGGTGCATTTAACAAAACCGAAACTGCCCATCCAACCCATATAAAACTGATAATTTTATTTTATGAACCCGAGAACCGTTATAACCCGCCCATCTATGAATTTTTGACTTCGATTTCGGGCGAATGAGCGGTTCCTTTCCACCCCTATATGGGATGATGAATGTCACATCTCTAACAAACTAGTACGTAGTTTACAAATAAATCTTTCAAAAATTAAAAATAGACTAGTTTTACAAATATTAGTAATCGTAACTACGTCAATAATAAGTGTATTTTTTTTGATATTTTACGCCAATAGTAAATAATTAATTAATAAATTATGTTTTTAATCAAAAATAACTAGTAAGTTTTTATAGCTTATTCTATAATTATAGTCTTTAAATTAGATTTAATCGAATGATTATAAATAAAAATATTAATTTAATTAATTGATTATATTCAATTTAAAGGTTGTCATGTGAAGTAAGTTAAAAATATTATTCTTCGACTTAGTTAATTATATATATGTATATATATATACATATATATATATATATATATATATATATATGTATATATATATACATATATATATATATATATATATATATATATATATATATATATATATATATATATATATATATATATATATATATATATATATATATATATATATATATATATATATATATATATATATATATATATATATATATATATATATATATTCTTAATGTAAATGCTTAATTGTTTTAAAGAATTTGACAATATTAAAAAATTAAATATTTTTCATTTTTAATATTAATGTAAATTTTTAGTTCAATAATAAAATATGTGATATAATATTTAAAATTGTACATATAAATAATAAAAACAAAAAAAATAAAATGAAATTATTAATTTACTTCGTCCATCCTTGCAAAACGTGATTGCAACAACATTGATAAATTATTTATTTAAAGGTGAAAATTTCAAGAAAATGATTTAATAAATTATTCACAATTTTTGTTTGATATAATAAGGATGACTCTCATAATCTTAATCTGTATAATTGAATTTTAATAAATAAAAAAAATGTGTTACGAATTTTCAGGTAGGTTCATTCGGATTGAAGGAGAGAAAATAGCTTCACACTATAAAAAAAAATTGTAGAAGAAATTTCAGCTCTATTTTTTCTTAAAAAGATAACCAAATCTGATGCAAAGGAGGTTACATTTGTATCATCAATATTCAAATCATAAAAAAATTGAAATAGAAAATATATAAAAAAAAGATGAACAGATGATCTTTGTGAAGAATTAAAAAAAGACTCTTATGATAGATATAATATAAAAGAGGCTAAATTTGTTGAATGAGGAAAAAAAATGATAACAATGTTGTCGTTGGTGTTTTCGATGTGAGAGACATAGTGAAATATGAGGTGAAAGTATTGATAGAGTGATTGGTAAAATAAAAGAGACATTCATATTATTTATTTACTATTATCATAATTTTATTATCCTCTAAACATTTGAATCTTTTGATTGCTATATTATTTATTTATATAAATGAGTTACTTCTGTTTTTGGAAAGACATAATGTCAGAATGAAAAGACACGAATAATTAAAGTTAGTATATTTTAAAGTTTTAGTCATTTAAGTAGAGATGATTTGAATAATCCATGACCTCTCTTTGTCTCTTAGACCGATACATGTAATAAAAAATTTGAAGATCCAGGTGCATTTAACAAAACCGAAACTGCCCATCCAACCCATATAAAACTGATAATTTTATTTTATGAACCTGAGAACATTTATAACCGCCCATCTATTAATTTTTGACTTTGGTTTCGGGCGGATGAGCGGTTCCTTTCCACCCCTATATGGGATGATGAAGGTCACGTCTCTAACAAACTAGTACGTAGTTTACAAATAAATCTTTCAAAAATTAAAAATAGACTAGTTTTACAAATATTAGTAATCGTAACTACGTCAATAATAAGTGTATTTTTTTTGATATTTTACGCCAATAGTAAACAATTAATTAATAAATTATGTTTTTAATCAAAAATAACTAGTAAGTTTTTATAGCTTATTCTATAATTATAGTCTTTAAATTAGATTTAATCGAATGATTATAAATAAAAATATTAATTTAATTAATTGATTATATTCAATTTAAAGGTTGTCATGTGAAGTAAGTTAAAAATATTATTCTTCGACTTAGTTAATTATATATATGTATATATATATACATACATATATATATATATATATATATATATATATATATATATATATATATATATGTATATATATATACATATATATATATATACATATATATATATATATATATATATATATATATATATATATATATATATATATATATATATATATATATATATATATATATATATATATATATATATATATATATATATATATATATATATATATATATATATATATATATATATATATATATTCTTAATGTAAATGCTTAATTGTTTTAAAGAATTTGACAATATTAAAAAATTAAATATTTTTCATTTTTAATATTAATGTAAATTTTTAGTTCAATAATAAAATATGTGATATAATATTTAAAATTGTACATATAAATAATAAAAACAAAAAAAATAAAATGAAATTATTAATTTACTTCGTCCATCCTTGCAAAACGTGATTGCAACAACATTGATAAATTATTTATTTAAAGGTGAAAATTTCAAGAAAATGATTTAATAAATTATTCACAATTTTTGTTTGATATAATAAGGATGACTCTCATAATCTTAATCTGTATAATTGAATTTTAATAAATAAAAAAAAATGTGTTACGAATTTTCAGGCAGGTTCATTCGGATTGAAGGAGAGAAAATAGCTTCACACTATAAAAAAAAATTGTAGAAGAAATTTCAGATCTATTTTTTCTTAAAAAGATAACCAAATCTGATGCAAAGGAGGTTACATTTGTATCATCAAGATTCAAATCATAAAAAAATTGAAATAGAAAATATATAAAAAAAAGATGAACAGATGATCTTTGTGAAGAATTAAAAAAAGACTCTTATGATAGATATAATATAAAAGAGGCTAAATTTGTTGAATGAGGAAAAAAAATGATAACAATGTTGTCGTTGGTGTTTTCGATGTGAGAGACATAGTGAAATATGAGGTGAAAGTATTGATAGAGTGATTGGTAAAATAAAAGAGACATTCATATTATTTATTTACTATTATCATAATTTTATTATCCTCTAAACATTTGAATCTTTTGATTGCTATATTATTTATTTATATAAATGAGTTACTTCTGTTTTTGGAAAGACATAATGTCAGAATGAAAAGACACGAATAATTAAAGTTAGTATATTTTAAAGTTTTAGTCATTTAAGTAGAGATGATTTGAATAATCCATGACCTCTCTTTGTCTCTTAGACCGATACATGTAATAAAAAATTTGAAGATCCGGGTGCATTTAACAAAACCGAAACTGCCCATCCAACCCATATAAAACTGATAATTTTATTTTATGAACCTGAGAACATTTATAACCGCCCATCTATTAATTTTTGACTTTGGTTTCGGGCGGATGAGCGGTTCCTTTCCACCCCTATATGGGATGATGAAGGTCACGTCTCTAACAAACTAGTACGTAGTTTACAAATAAATCTTTCAAAAATTAAAAATAGACTAGTTTTACAAATATTAGTAATCGTAACTACGTCAATAATAAGTGTATTTTTTTTGATATTTTACGCCAATAGTAAATAATTAATTAATAAATTATGTTTTTAATCAAAAATAACTAGTAAGTTTTTATAGCTTATTCTATAATTATAGTCTTTAAATTAGATTTAATCGAATGATTATAAATAAAAATATTAATTTAATTAATTGATTATATTCAATTTAAAGGTTGTCATGTGAAGTAAGTTAAAAATATTATTCTTCGACTTAGTTAATTATATATATGTATATATATATACATATACATATATATATATATATATATATATATATATATATATATATATATATATATATATATATATATATATATATATATATATATATATATATATATATATATATATATTCTTAATGTAAATGCTTAATTGTTTTAAAGAATTTAACAATATTAAAAAATTAAATATTTTTCATTTTTAATATTAATGTAAATTTTTAGTTCAATAATAAAATATGTGATATAATATTTAAAATTGTACATATAAATAATAAAAACAAAAAAAATAAAATGAAATTATTAATTTACTTCGTCCATCCTTGCAAAACGTGATTGCAACAACATTGATAAATTATTTATTTAAAGGTGAAAATTTCAAGAAAATGATTTAATAAATTATTCACAATTTTTGTTTGATATAATAAGGATGACTCTCATAATCTTAATCTGTATAATTGAATTTTAATAAATAAAAAAAAATGTGTTACGAATTTTCAGGCAGGTTCATTCGGATTGAAGGAGAGAAAATAGCTTCACACTATAAAAAAAAATTGTAGAAGAAATTTCAGATCTATTTTTTCTTAAAAAGATAACCAAATCTGATGCAAAGGAGGTTACATTTGTATCATCAATATTCAAATCATAAAAAAATTAAAATAGAAAATATATAAAAAAAAGATGAACAGATGATCTTTGTGAAGAATTAAAAAAAGACTCTTATGATAGATATAATATAAAAGAGGCTAAATTTGTTGAATGAGGAAAAAAAATGATAACAATGTTGTCGTTGGTGTTTTCGATGTGAGAGACATAGTGAAATATGAGGTGAAAGTATTGATAGAGTGATTGGTAAAATAAAAGAGACATTCATATTATTTATTTACTATTATCATAATTTTATTATCCTCTAAACATTTGAATCTTTTGATTGCTATATTATTTATTTATATAAATGAGTTACTTCTGTTTTTGGAAAGACATAATGTCAGAATGAAAAGACACGAATAATTAAAGTTAGTATATTTTAAAGTTTTAGTCATTTAAGTAGAGATGATTTGAATAATCCATGACCTCTCTTTGTCTCTTAGACCGATACATGTAATAAAAAATTTGAAGATCCGGGTGCATTTAACAAAACCGAAACTGCCCATCCAACCCATATAAAACTGATAATTTTATTTTATGAACCTGAGAACATTTATAACCGCCCATCTATTAATTTTTGACTTTGGTTTCGGGCGGATGAGCGGTTCCTTTCCACCCCTATATGGGATGATGAAGGTCACGTCTCTAACAAACTAGTACGTAGTTTACAAATAAATCTTTCAAAAATTAAAAATAGACTAGTTTTACAAATATTAGTAATCGTAACTACGTCAATAATAAGTGTATTTTTTTTGATATTTTACGCCAATAGTAAATAATTAATTAATAAATTATGTTTTTAATCAAAAATAACTAGTAAGTTTTTATAGCTTATTCTATAATTATAGTCTTTAAATTAGATTTAATCGAATGATTATAAATAAAAATATTAATTTAATTAATTGATTATATTCAATTTAAAGGTTGTCATGTGAAGTAAGTTAAAAATATTATTCTTCGACTTAGTTAATTATATATATGTATATATATATACATATATATATATATATATATATATATATATATATATATATATATATATATATATATATGTATATATATATATACATATATATATATATATATATATATATATATATATATATATATATATATATATATTCTTAATGTAAATGCTTAATTGTTTTAAAGAATTTGACAATATTAAAAAATTAAATATTTTTCATTTTTAATATTAATGTAAATTTTTAGTTCAATAATAAAATATGTGATATAATATTTAAAATTGTACATATAAATAATAAAAACAAAAAAAATAAAATGAAATTATTAATTTACTTCGTCCATCCTTGCAAAACGTGATTGCAACAACATTGATAAATTATTTATTTAAAGGTGAAAATTTCAAGAAAATGATTTAATAAATTATTCACAATTTTTGTTTGATATAATAAGGATGACTCTCATAATCTTAATCTGTATAATTGAATTTTAATAAATAAAAAAAAATGTGTTACGAATTTTCAGGCAGGTTCATTCGGATTGAAGGAGAGAAAATAGCTTCACACTATAAAAAAAAATTGTAGAAGAAATTTCAGATCTATTTTTTCTTAAAAAGATAACCAAATCTGATGCAAAGGAGGTTACATTTGTATCATCAAGATTCAAATCATAAAAAAATTGAAATAGAAAATATATAAAAAAAAGATGAACAGATGATCTTTGTGAAGAATTAAAAAAAGACTCTTATGATAGATATAATATAAAAGAGGCTAAATTTGTTGAATGAGGAAAAAAAATGATAACAATGTTGTCGTTGGTGTTTTCGATGTGAGAGACATAGTGAAATATGAGGTGAAAGTATTGATAGAGTGATTGGTAAAATAAAAGAGACATTCATATTATTTATTTACTATTATCATAATTTTATTATCCTCTAAACATTTGAATCTTTTGATTGCTATATTATTTATTTATATAAATGAGTTACTTCTGTTTTTGGAAAGACATAATGTCAGAATGAAAAGACACGAATAATTAAAGTTAGTATATTTTAAAGTTTTAGTCATTTAAGTAGAGATGATTTGAATAATCCATGACCTCTCTTTGTCTCTTAGACCGATACATGTAATAAAAAATTTGAAGATCCGGGTGCATTTAACAAAACCGAAACTGCCCATCCAACCCATATAAAACTGATAATTTTATTTTATGAACCTGAGAACATTTATAACCGCCCATCTATTAATTTTTGACTTTGGTTTCGGGCGGATGAGCGGTTCCTTTCCACCCCTATATGGGATGATGAAGGTCACGTCTCTAACAAACTAGTACGTAGTTTACAAATAAATCTTTCAAAAATTAAAAATAGACTAGTTTTACAAATATTAGTAATCGTAACTACGTCAATAATAAGTGTATTTTTTTTGATATTTTACGCCAATAGTAAATAATTAATTAATAAATTATGTTTTTAATCAAAAATAACTAGTAAGTTTTTATAGCTTATTCTATAATTATAGTCTTTAAATTAGATTTAATCGAATGATTATAAATAAAAATATTAATTTAATTAATTGATTATATTCAATTTAAAGGTTGTCATGTGAAGTAAGTTAAAAATATTATTCTTCGACTTAGTTAATTATATATATGTATATATATATACATATACATATATATATATATATATATATATATATATATATATATATATATATATATATATATATATATATATATATATATATTCTTAATGTAAATGCTTAATTGTTTTAAAGAATTTAACAATATTAAAAAATTAAATATTTTTCATTTTTAATATTAATGTAAATTTTTAGTTCAATAATAAAATATGTGATATAATATTTAAAATTGTACATATAAATAATAAAAACAAAAAAAATAAAATGAAATTATTAATTTACTTCGTCCATCCTTGCAAAACGTGATTGCAAC
>CAWUDS030006060.1:0-25000 GCA_963859935.3 Lathyrus sativus | reverse complement strand
CATAATCTTAATCTGTATAATTGAATTTTTATAAATAAATAAAAAATGTGTTACGAATTTTCCGACAGGTTCGTTCGGATTGAAGGAGAGAAAATAGCTTCACACTATAAAAAAAATTGTAGAAGAATTTTCAGATCTATTTTTTCTTAAAAAGATAACCAAATCTGATGCAAAGGAGGTTATATTTGTATCATCAATATTCAAGTCATAAAAAAAATTGAAATAGAAAATATATAAAAAAAAGATGAACAGATGATCTTTGTGAAGAATTAAAAAAAGACTCTTATGATAGATATCATATAAAAGAGGCTAAATTTGTTGAATGAGGAAAAAAAATGATAACAATGTTGTCGTTGGTGTTGTAGATGTGAGAGACATAGTGAAATATGAGGTTAAAGTATTGATAGAGTGATTGGTAAAATAAAAGAGACATTCATATTATTTATTTACTATTATCATAATTTTATTATCTTCTCCACATTTGAATCTTTTGATTGCTATATTATTTATGTATATAAATGAGTTACTTCTGTTTTTGGAAAGAGATGATGTCAGAATGAAAAGACACGAATAATTAAAGTTCGTATATTTTAAAGTTGTAGTCATTTAAGGAGAGATGATTTGAATAATCCATGACCTCTCTTTGTCTCTTAGACCGATACATGTAATAAAAAATTTGAAGATCCGGGTGCATTTAACAAAACCGAAACTGCCCATCCAACCCATATAAAACTGATAATTGTATTTTATGTACCCGAGAACTGTTATAACCCGCCCATCTATGAACTTATGACTTCGGTTTCGGACGGATGAACGGTTCTTTTCCACCCCTATATGCGATGATGAAGGTCACGTCTCTAAAAAACTACTACGTAGTTTACAAATAAATCTTTCAAAATTTAAAATAGACTAGTTTTACAAATATTATTAATGGTAACTACGTCAATAATTAGTGTATTTTTTCTACTTTTACGCCAATAGGAAATAATTAATTAATAAATTATGTTTTTAATAAAAAATAACTAGTTAGTTTTTACAACTTATTCTATAATTATAGGCTTTAAATTAGATTTAATCGAATGATTATAAATAAAAATATTAATTTAATTAATAGATTATATTCAATTTAAAGGTTGTGATGTGAAGTAAGTTAAAAAATTATTCTTCGAGTAAGTTAATTTATTTTTTTTTCTTAATGTAAATGCTTAATTTTTTTTTAAGAATTTGACAATATTAAAATATAAAATATTTTTCATTTTTAATATTTATGTAAATTTTTAGTTCTATTATAAAATATGTGATATAATATTTAAAATTGTACATATAAATAATAAAAACAAAAAAATAAAATAAATTATTAATTTAATTCGTCCATCCTTACAAAACGTGATTGCAACAACATTGATAAATTATTTATTTAAAGGTGAAAATTTAAAGAAAATGGTTTAATAAATTATTCACAATATTTGTGTGATATAATAAGGATGACTCTCATATTCTTAATATGTATAATTGAATTTTTAAAAATACAAAAAATGCGTTACGAATTTTCAGGTGGGTTCATTCGGATTGAAGGAGAGAAAATAGCTTCACTCTATAAAAAAATTGTAGAAGAATTTTCAGATCTATTTTTTTTTAAAAGATAACCAAATCTGATGCAAAGGAGGTTAGATTTATATCATCATTATTCAAATCATAAAAAAAAAATTGAAATAGAAAATATATAATAAAAAAAGATGAACAGATGATCTTTGTGAAGAATAAAAAAAAAGACTTTTAAGATAGATATAATATAAAAGAGGCTAAAGTTGTTGAAGAGAAAAAAAAATGAATAACAATGGTGTTGTTGGTGTGGTAGATGTGAGAGACATAGTGAAATATGATGTGAAAGTATTGATAGAGTGATTGGTAAAATAAAAGAGACATTCTTATAATTTATTTAGTTTATCATACTTTTATTATCTTCTCCACATTTGAATCTTTTGATTGCTATATTATTTATTTATATAAATGAGTTACTTCTGTTTTTGGAAAGAGATGATGTCAGAATGAAAAGACACGAATAATTAAAGTTGGTATATTTTAAAGTTTTAGACATTTAAGGAGAGATGATTTGAATAATCCATGACGTCTCTTTGTCTTTTAGAACGATACATGTAATAAAAAATTTGAAGATCCGGGTGCATTTAACAAAACCGAAACTGCCCATCCAACCCATATAAAACTGATAATTTTATTTCATGAACCCGAGAACCGTTATAACCCGCCCATCTATGAATTTATGATTTCGGTTTCGGACGGATGAGCGGTTCTTTTCCACCCCTATATGCGATGATGAAGGTCACGTCACTAACAAACTAGTACGTAGTTTACAAATAAATCTTTCAAAATTTAATATAGACAAGTTTTACAAATATTAGTAATCGTAGCTTACGTCAATAATTACTGTATTTTTTCTACTTTTACGCCAATAGGAAATAATTAATTAATAAATTATGTTTTTAATCTAAAATAACTAGTAAGTTTTTATAACTTATTCTATAATTATAGTCTTTAAATTAGATTTAATCGAATGATTATAAATAAAATTATAGTCTATATAAATATTTATTTTTTTTCTTAATGTAAATGCTTAACTTTTTAAAAGAATTTGACAATATTAAAATATAAAATATTTTTCATTTTTAATATTAATGTAAATTTTTAGTTCTATTATAAAATATGTGATATAATATTTAAAATTGTACATATAAATAATAAAAACAAAATAAATAAAATGAAATTGTTAATTTACTTCGTCCATCCTTACAAAACGTGATTGTAACAACATTGATAAATTACTTATTTAAAGGTGACAATTTCAAGAAAATGATTTAATAAATTATTCACAATTTTTGTTTGATATAGTAAGGATGATACTCATAATCTTAATCTCTATAATTGAATTTTTACAAATAAAAAAAATGTGTTACGAATTTTCAGGTGGGTTCATTCGGATTGAAGGAGAGAAAATAGCTTCACACTATAAAAAAATTATAGAAGAATTTTCAGATCTATTTTTTCTTAAAAAGATAACCAAATCTGATGCAAAGGAGGTTAGATTTGTATCATCAATATTTACATCATAAAAATAAATTGAAATAGAAAATTTATAATAAAAAAAGATGAACAGATGATCTTTGTGAAGAATAAAAAAAAGACTTTAATGATAAATATAATATAAAAGAGGCTAAATTTGTTGAAGAGAAAAAAAACAAGAATAACAATGGTGTTGTCGGTGTTATAGATGTGAGAGACATAGTGAAATATGAAGTGAAAGTCTTGATAGAGTGATTGGTAATATAAAAGAGACATTCTTATTATTTATTTACTTTTATCATACTTTTATTATCTTTTCCACATTTGAATCTTTTGATTGCTATATTATTTATTTATATAAATGAGTTACTTTTGTTTTTGAAAAAAGAGATGATGTCAGAATGAAAAGACACGAATAATTAAAGTTGATATATTTTAAAGTTTGAGTCATTTAAGAAGAGATGATTTGAATAATCCATGACCTCTCTTTGTCTCTTAGAACGATACATGTAATAAAAAATTTGAAGATCCGGGTGCATTTAACAAAACCGAAACTGCCCATCCAACCCATATAAAACTGATAATTTTATTTTATGAACCCGAGAACCGTTATAACCCGCCCATCTATGAATTTTTGACTTCGATTTCGAGGGGATCAGCGGTTCTTTTCCACCCCTATATACGATGATGAATGTCACGTCTCTAACAAACTAGAACATAGTTTACAAATAAATCTTTCAAAATTTAAAATAGACTAGTTTTACAAATATTAGTAATCGTAGCTTACGTCAATAATTACTGTATTTTTTCTACTTTTACGCCAATAGGAAATAATTAATTAATAAATTATGTTTTTAATCTAAAATAACTAGTAAGTTTTTATAACTTATTCTATAATTATAGTCTTTAAATTAGATTTAATCGAATGATTATAAATAAAATTATAGTCTATATAAATATTTATTTTTTTTCTTAATGTAAATGCTTAACTTTTTAAAAGAATTTGACAATATTAAAATATAAAATATTTTTCATTTTTAATATTAATGTAAATTTTTAGTTCTATTATAAAATATGTGATATAATATTTAAAATTGTACATATAAATAATAAAAACAAAATAAATAAAATGAAATTGTTAATTTACTTCGTCCATCCTTACAAAACGTGATTGTAACAACATTGATAAATTACTTATTTAAAGGTGACAATTTCAAGAAAATGATTTAATAAATTATTCACAATTTTTGTTTGATATAGTAAGGATGACACTCATAATCTTAATCTCTATAATTGAATTTTTACAAATAAAAAAAATGTGTTACGAATTTTCAGGCAGGTTCATTCGGATTGAAGGAGAGAAAATAGCTTCACAGTATAAAAAAATTGTAGAAGAATTTTCAGATCTATTTTTTCTTAAAAAATAAACAAATCTGATGCAAAGGAGGTTAGATTTGTATCGTCAATATTCAAATCATAAAAAAAATTGAAATAGAAAATATATAAAAAAAAGATGAACAGATGATCTTTGTGAAGAATTAAAAAAAGACTCTTATGATAGATATAATATAAAAGAGGCTAAATTTGTTGAATGAGAAAAAAAAATGATAACAATGTTGTCGTTGGTGTTATAGATGTGAGAGACATAGTGAAATATGAGGTGAAAGTATTGATAGAGTGATTGGTAAAATAAAAGAGACATTTTTATTATTTATTTACTTTTATCATAATTTTATTATCTTTTCCACATTTGAATCTTTTGATTGCTATATTATTTATTTATATAAATGAGATACTTTTGTTTTTGAAAAAAGAGATGATGTCAGAATGAAAAGACACGAATAATTAAAGTTGATATATTTTAAAGTTTGAGTCATTTAAGGAGAGATGATTTGAATAATTCATGACCTCTCTTTGTCTCTTAGAACGATACATGTAATAAAAAATTTGAAGATCCGGGTGCATTTAACAAAACCGAAACTGCCCATCCAACCCATATAAAACTGATAATTTTGTTTTATGAACCCGAGAACCGTTATAACCCGCCCATCTTTGAATTTTTGACTTCGATTTCGAGGGGATGAGCGGTTCTTTTCCACCCCTATATACGATGATGAATGTCACGTCTCTAACAAACTAGAACATAGTTTACAAATAAATCTTTCAAAATTTAAAATAGACTAGTTTTACAAATATTAGTAATCGTAACTACGTCAATAATAAGTGTATTTCTTTCTACTTTTACGCTAATAGTAAATCATTAATTAATAAAGTATGTTTTTAATCTAAAATAACTAGTAAGTTTTTATAACTTATTCTATAATTATAGTCTTTAAATTAGATTTAATCGAATGATTATAAATAAAAATATTAATTTAATTAATAGATTATCTTCAATTTAAAGGTTGTGATGTGAAGTAAGTTAAAAAATTATTTTTTTTCTTAATGTAAATGCTTAACTTTTTTAAAGAATTTGACAATATTAAAATATAAAATATTTTTCATTTTTAATATTAATGTAAATTTTTAGTTCTATTATAAAATATGTGATATAATATTTAAAATTGTACATATAAATAATAAAAACAAAAAAAATAAAATGAAATTATTAATTTAATTCGTCCATCCTTACAAAACGTGATTGTAACAACATTGATAAATTATTTATTTAAAGGTGACAATTGTAAGAAAATGATTTCATAAATTATTCACAATTTTTGTTTGATATAATAAGGATGACTCTCATAATCTTAATCTGTATAATTAAATTTTTACAAATAAAAAAAAATTGTTATGAATTTTCAGGTGGGTTCATTCGGATTGAAGGAGAGAAAATAGCTTCACACTATAAAAAAATGTAGAAGAATTTTCAGATCTATTTTTTCTTAAAAAGATAACCAAATCTGATGCAAAGGAGGTTAGATTTGTATCATCAATATTTACATCATAACAATAAAGTGAAATAGAAAATTTATAATAAAAAAGATGAACAGATGAGCTTTGTGAAGAATAAAAAAAGACTTTTATGATAGATATAATATAAAAGAGGCTAAATTTGTTGAATAGAAAAAAAATGAATAACAATGGTGTTGTTGGTGTTATAAATGTGAGAGACATAGTGAAATATGAAGTGAAAGTCTTGATAGAGTGATTGGTAAAATAAAAGAGACATTCTTATTATTTATTTACTTTTATCATACTTTTATTATCTTTTTCACATTTGAATCTTTTGATTGCTATATTATTAATTTATATAAATGAGTTACTTTTGTTTTTGCAAAGAGATGATGTCAGAATGAAAAGACACGAATAATTAAAGTTGGTATATTTTAAAGTTTTAGTCATTTAAGGAGAGATGATTTGAATAATCCATGAACTCTCTTTGTCTCTTACACCGATACATGTAATAAAAAATTTGAAGATCCGGGTGCATTTAACAAAACCGAAACTGCCCATGCAACCCATATAAAACTGATAATTTTATTTTATGAACCCGAGAACCGTTATAACCGCCCATCTATTAATTTTTGACTTCGGTTTCGGGCGGATGAGCGGTTCTTTTCCACCCCTATATGCGATGATGAAGGTCACGTCACTAACAAACTAGTAAGTAGTTTACAAATAAATCTTTCAAAATTTAAAATAGAATAGTTTTACAAATATTAGTAATCGTATCTTACGTCAATAATTAGTGTATTTTTTCTACTTTTACGCCAATAGGAAATAATTAATTAATAAATTATGTTTTTAATCAAAAATAACTAGTAAGTTTTTATAACTTATTCTATAACAATAGTCTTTAAATTAGATTTAATCGAATGATTATAAATAAAAATATTAATTTAATTAATTGATTATATTCAATTTAAAGGTTGTCATGTGAAGTAAGTTAAAAATATTATTCTTCGAGTAAGTTAATTATATATATATATATATATATATATATATATATATATATATATTTATTTATTTATTTTTTTCTTAATGTAAATGCTTAATTTTTTTAAATAATTTGACAATATTAAAAAATAAAATATTTTCATTTTTATTATTAATGTAAATTTTTAGTTCTATTATAAAATATGTGATATAATATTTAAAATTGTACATATAAATAATAAAAACAAAAAAAATAAAATGAAATTATTAATTTAATTCGTCCATCCTTACAAAACGTGATTGTAACAACATTGATAAATTACTTATTTAAAGGTGACAATTTCAAGAAAATGATTTAATAAATTATTCACAATTTTTGTTTGATATAGTAAGGATGACACTCATAATCTTAATCTCTATAATTGAATTTTTACAAATAAAAAAAATGTGTTACGAATTTTCAGGCAGGTTCATTCGGATTGAAGGAGAGAAAATAGCTTCACAGTATAAAAAAATTGTAGAAGAATTTTCAGATCTATTTTTTCTTAAAAAATAAACAAATCTGATGCAAAGGAGGTTAGATTTGTATCGTCAATATTCAAATCATAAAAAAAATTGAAATAGAAAATATATAAAAAAAAGATGAACAGATGATCTTTGTGAAGAATTAAAAAAAGACTCTTATGATAGATATAATATAAAAGAGGCTAAATTTGTTGAATGAGAAAAAAAAATGATAACAATGTTGTCGTTGGTGTTATAGATGTGAGAGACATAGTGAAATATGAGGTGAAAGTATTGATAGAGTGATTGGTAAAATAAAAGAGACATTTTTATTATTTATTTACTTTTATCATAATTTTATTATCTTTTCCACATTTGAATCTTTTGATTGCTATATTATTTATTTATATAAATGAGATACTTTTGTTTTTGAAAAAAGAGATGATGTCAGAATGAAAAGACACGAATAATTAAAGTTGATATATTTTAAAGTTTGAGTCATTTAAGGAGAGATGATTTGAATAATTCATGACCTCTCTTTGTCTCTTAGAACGATACATGTAATAAAAAATTTGAAGATCCGGGTGCATTTAACAAAACCGAAACTGCCCATCCAACCCATATAAAACTGATAATTTTGTTTTATGAACCCGAGAACCGTTATAACCCGCCCATCTTTGAATTTTTGACTTCGATTTCGAGGGGATGAGCGGTTCTTTTCCACCCCTATATACGATGATGAATGTCACGTCTCTAACAAACTAGAACATAGTTTACAAATAAATCTTTCAAAATTTAAAATAGACTAGTTTTACAAATATTAGTAATCGTAACTACGTCAATAATAAGTGTATTTCTTTCTACTTTTACGCTAATAGTAAATCATTAATTAATAAAGTATGTTTTTAATCTAAAATAACTAGTAAGTTTTTATAACTTATTCTATAATTATAGTCTTTAAATTAGATTTAATCGAATGATTATAAATAAAAATATTAATTTAATTAATAGATTATCTTCAATTTAAAGGTTGTGATGTGAAGTAAGTTAAAAAATTATTTTTTTTCTTAATGTAAATGCTTAACTTTTTTAAAGAATTTGACAATATTAAAATATAAAATATTTTTCATTTTTAATATTAATGTAAATTTTTAGTTCTATTATAAAATATGTGATATAATATTTAAAATTGTACATATAAATAATAAAAACAAAAAAAATAAAATGAAATTATTAATTTAATTCGTCCATCCTTACAAAACGTGATTGTAACAACATTGATAAATTATTTATTTAAAGGTGACAATTGTAAGAAAATGATTTCATAAATTATTCACAATTTTTGTTTGATATAATAAGGATGACTCTCATAATCTTAATCTGTATAATTAAATTTTTACAAATAAAAAAAAATTGTTATGAATTTTCAGGTGGGTTCATTCGGATTGAAGGAGAGAAAATAGCTTCACACTATAAAAAAATGTAGAAGAATTTTCAGATCTATTTTTTCTTAAAAAGATAACCAAATCTGATGCAAAGGAGGTTAGATTTGTATCATCAATATTTACATCATAACAATAAAGTGAAATAGAAAATTTATAATAAAAAAGATGAACAGATGAGCTTTGTGAAGAATAAAAAAAGACTTTTATGATAGATATAATATAAAAGAGGCTAAATTTGTTGAATAGAAAAAAAATGAATAACAATGGTGTTGTTGGTGTTATAAATGTGAGAGACATAGTGAAATATGAAGTGAAAGTCTTGATAGAGTGATTGGTAAAATAAAAGAGACATTCTTATTATTTATTTACTTTTATCATACTTTTATTATCTTTTTCACATTTGAATCTTTTGATTGCTATATTATTAATTTATATAAATGAGTTACTTTTGTTTTTGCAAAGAGATGATGTCAGAATGAAAAGACACGAATAATTAAAGTTGGTATATTTTAAAGTTTTAGTCATTTAAGGAGAGATGATTTGAATAATCCATGAACTCTCTTTGTCTCTTACACCGATACATGTAATAAAAAATTTGAAGATCCGGGTGCATTTAACAAAACCGAAACTGCCCATGCAACCCATATAAAACTGATAATTTTATTTTATGAACCCGAGAACCGTTATAACCGCCCATCTATTAATTTTTGACTTCGGTTTCGGGCGGATGAGCGGTTCTTTTCCACCCCTATATGCGATGATGAAGGTCACGTCACTAACAAACTAGTAAGTAGTTTACAAATAAATCTTTCAAAATTTAAAATAGAATAGTTTTACAAATATTAGTAATCGTATCTTACGTCAATAATTAGTGTATTTTTTCTACTTTTACGCCAATAGGAAATAATTAATTAATAAATTATGTTTTTAATCAAAAATAACTAGTAAGTTTTTATAACTTATTCTATAACAATAGTCTTTAAATTAGATTTAATCGAATGATTATAAATAAAAATATTAATTTAATTAATTGATTATATTCAATTTAAAGGTTGTCATGTGAAGTAAGTTAAAAATATTATTCTTCGAGTAAGTTAATTATATATATATATATATATATATATATATATATATATATATTTATTTATTTATTTTTTTCTTAATGTAAATGCTTAATTTTTTTAAATAATTTGACAATATTAAAAAATAAAATATTTTTCATTTTTATTATTAATGTAAATTTTTAGTTCTATTATAAAATATGTGATATAATATTTAAAATTGTACATATAAATAATAAAAATAAAAAAAATAAAATGAAATTCTTAATTTACTTCGTCCATCCTTGCAAAACGTGATTGCAACAACATTGATAAATTATTTATTTAAAGGTGAAAATTTCAAGAAAATGATTTAATAAATTATTCACAATTTTTGTTTGATATAATAAGGATGACTCTCATAATCTTAATCTGTATAATTGAATTTTTATAAATAAAAAAAAATGTGTTACGAATTTTCAGGCAGGTTCATTCGGATTGAAGGAGAGAAAATAGCTTCACAGTATAAAAAAATTGTAGAAGAATTTTCAGATCTATTTTTTCTTAAAAAATAAACAAATCTGATGCAAAGGAGGTTAGATTTGTATCGTCAATATTCAAATCATAAAAAAAATTGAAATAGAAAATATATAAAAAAAAGATGAACAGATGATCTTTGTGAAGAATTAAAAAAAGACTCTTATGATAGATATAATATAAAAGAGGCTAAATTTGTTGAATGAGAAAAAAAAATGATAACAATGTTGTCGTTGGTGTTGTAGATGTGAGAGACATAGTGAAATATGAGGTGAAAGTATTGATAGAGTGATTGGTAAAATAAAAGAGACATTCTTATTATTTATTTACTATTATCATAATTTTATTATCTTCTCCACATTTGAATCTTTTGATTGCTATATTATTTATTTATATAAATGAGTTACTTCTGTTTTTGGAAAGAGATGATGTCAGAATGAAAAGACACGAATAATTAAAGTTGGTATATTTTAAAGTTTTAGTCATTTCAGGAGAGATAATTTGAAAAATCCATGAACTCTCTTTGTCTATTACACTGATACATGTAATAAAAAATTTGAAGATCCGGGTGCATTTAACAAAACCGAAACTGCCCATCCAACCCATATAAAACTGATAATTTTATTTTATGAACCCGAGAACCCTTATAACCGCCCATCTATTAATTTTTGACTTCGGTTTCGGGCGGATGAGCGGTTCTTTTCCACCCCTATATGCGATGATGAAGGTCACGTCACTAACAAACTAGTAAGTAGTTTACAAATAAATCTTTCAAAATTTAAAATAGAATAGTTTTACAAATATTAGTAATCGTAACAACGCCAATAATTAGTGTATTTTTTTCTACTTTTACGGCAATAGTAAATAATTAATTAATAAATTATGTTTTTAATCAAAAATAACTAGTAAGTTTTATAACTTATTCTATAATTATAGTCTTTAAATTAGATTTAATCGAATGATTATAAATAAAAATATTAATTTAATTAATTGATTATATTCAATTTAAAGGTTGTCATGTGAAGTAAGTTAAAAATATTATTCTTCGAGTAAGTTAATTATATATATATATATATATATATATATATATATATATATATATATATATATATATATATATATATATATATATATATATATATATATATATATATATATATATATATATATATATATATATATATATATTTATTTTTTTTCTTAATGTAAATGCTTAATTGTTTTAAAGAATTTGACAATATTAAAAAATAAAATATTTTTCATTTTTAATATTAATGTAAATTTTTAGTTCTATTATAAAATATGTGATATAATATTTAAAATTGTACATATAAATAATAAAAACAAAAAAAATAAAATGAAATTCTTAATTTACTTCGTCCATCCTTACAAAACGTGATTGCAACAACATTGATAAATTATTTATTTAAAGGTGAAAAGTTCAAAAAATGATTTAATAAATAATTCACAATTTTTGTTTGATATAATAAGGATGACTCTCATAATCTTAATCTGTATAATTGAATTTTTATAAATAAAAAAAATGTGTTACGAATTTTCAGGTGGGTTCATTCGGATTGAAGGAGAGAAAATAGGTTCACACTATAAAAAAATTTAGAAGAATTTTCAGATCTATTTTTTCTTTAAAAGATAACCAAATCTGATGCAAAGGAGGTTAGATTTGCATCATCAATATTCAAATCATAAAAAAAATTGAAATAGAAAATATATATAAAAAAGATGAACAGATGATCTTTGTGAAGAATTAAAAAAAGACTTTTATGATAGATATAATATAAAAGAGGCAAAATTTGTTGAAGAGAAAAAAAATGATAACAATGTTGTCGTTGGTGTTGTAGATGTGAGAGACATAGTGAAATATGAGGTGAAAGTATTGATAGAGTGATTGGTAAAATAAAAGAGACATTCTTATTATTTATTTACTATTATCATAATTTTATTATCTTCTCCACATTTGAATCTTTTGATTGCTATATTATTTATTTATATAAATGAGTTACTTCTGTTTTTGGAAAGAGATGATGTCAGAATGAAAAGACACGAATAATTAAAGTTGGTATATTTTAAAGTTTTAGTCATTTAAGGAGAGATGATTTGAATAATCCATGATCTCTCTTTGTCTCTTAGACCGATACATGTAATAAAAAATTTTATGATCCGGGTGCATTTAACAAAACCGAAACTACCCATCAAACCCATATAAAACTGATAATTTTATTTTATGAACTCGAGAACTGTTATAATCGCCCATGTATTAATTTTTGACTTCGGTTTCGGGCGGATGAGCGGTTCTTTTCCACCCCTATATGCGATGATGAAGGTCACGTCACTAACAAACTAGTAAGTAGTTTACAAATAAATCTTTCAAAACTTAAAATAGAATAGTTTTACAAATATTAGTAATCGTAACTACGTCAATAATTAGTGTATTTTTTTTCTACTTTTACGCCAGTAGTAAATAATTAATTAATAAATTATGTTTTTCATAAAAAAATAACTAGTAAGTTTTTATAACTTATTCTATAACTGTAGTCTTTAAATTAGATTTAATCGAATGATTATAAATAAAAATATTAATTTAATTAATAGATTATATTCAATTTAAAGGTTGTGATGTGAAGTTAAAAAATTATTCTTCGAGTAAGTTAATTATATATATATATATATATATATATATCTATATATATATATATATATATATATATATATATATATATATATATATATATATATATATATATATATATATATATATATATATATATATATATATATATATATATATATATATATATATATATATATATATATATATATATATATATATATATATATATATATATATATATATATATATATATATATATATATATATATATATATATATATATATATATATATATTATTTTTTTTTCTTAATGTAAATGCTTAATTGTTTTAAAGAATTTGACAATATTAAAAAATAAAATATTTTTCATTTTTAATATTAATGTAAATTTTTAGTTCTATTATAAAATATGTGATATAATATTTAAAATTGTACATATAAATAATAAAAACAAAAAAAATAAATGAAATTCTTAATTTACTTCGTCCATCCTTACAAAACGTGATTGCAACAACATTGATAAATTATTTATTTAAAGGTGAAAATTTCAAAAAATGATTTAATAAATAATTCACAATTTTTGTTTGATATAATAAGGATGACTCTCATAATCTTAATCTGTATAATTGAATTTTTATAAATAAAAAAAATGTGTTACGAATTTTCAGGTGGGTTCATTCGAATTGAAGGAGAGAAAATAGGTTCACACTATAAAAAAAATTTAGAAGAATTTTCAGATCTATTTTTTCTTTAAAAGATAACCAAATCTGATGCAAAGGAGGTTAGATTTGCATCATCAATATTCAAATCATAAAAAAAATTGAAATAGAAAATATATATAAAAAAGATGAACAGATGATCTTTGTGAAGAATTAAAAAAAGACTTTTATGATAGATATAATATAAAAGAGGCAAAATTTGTTGAAGAGAAAAAAAATGATAACAATGTTGTCGTTGGTGTTGTAGATGTGAGAGACATAGTGAAATATGAGGTGAAAGTATTGATAGAGTGATTGGTAAAATAAAAGAGACATTCTTATTATTTATTTACTATTATCATAATTTTATTATCTTCTCCACATTTGAATCTTGCTATATTATTTATTTATATAAATGAGTTACTTCTGTTTTTGGAAAGAGATGATGTCAGAATGAAAAGACACGAATAATTAAAGTTGGTATATTTTAAAGTTTTAGTCATTTAAGGAGAGATGATTTGAATAATCCATGATCTTTCTTTGTCTCTTAGACCGATACATGTAATAAAAAATTTGAAGATCCGGGTGCATTTAACAAAACCGAAACTGCCCATTCAACCCATATAAAATTGATAATTTTATTTTATGAACCCGAGAACTGTTATAATCGCCCATCTATGAACTTATGACTTCGATTTCGGGCGGATGAGCGGTTCTTTTCCACCCCTATATGCGATGATGAAGGTCACGTCACTAACAAACTAGTACGTAGTTTACAAATAAATATTTCAAAATTTAAAATAGACTAGTTTTACAAATATCAGTAATCGTAGCTTACGTCAATAATTAGTGTATTTTTTCTACTTTTACGCCAGTAGGAAATAATTAATTAATAAATTATGTTTTTAATCAAAAATAACTAGTAAGTTTTTATAACTTATTCTATAACAATAGTCTTAAATTAGATTTAATCGAATGATTATAAATAAAAATATTAATTTAATTAATAGATTATATTCAATTTAAAGGTTGTGATGTGAAGTAAGTTAAAAAATTATTCTTCGAGTAAGTTAATTATATATATATATATATATATATATATATATATATATATATATATATTTATTTATTTATTTATTTGTTTTTTTCTTAATGTAAATGCTTAATTTCTTTAAAGAATTTGACAATATTAAAAAATAAAATATTTTTCATTTTTAATATTAATGTAATTTTTAGTTCTATTATAAAATATGTGATATAATATTTAAAATTGTACATATAAATAATAAAAACAAAAAAAAATAAAATGAAATTATTAATTTACTTCATCCATCCTTACAAAACGTGATTGCAACAACATTGATAAATTATTTATTTAAAGGTGAAAATTTCAAGAAAATGATTTAATAAATTATTCACAATTTTTGTTTGATATAATAAGGATGACTCTCATAATCTTAATATGTATAATTGAATTTTTACAAATAAAAAAATGTGTTACGAATTTTCAGGTAGGTTCATTCGGATTGAAGGAGAGAAAATAGCTTCACACTATAAAAAAATTGTAGAAGAATTTTCAGATCTATTTTTTCTTAAAAAGATAACCAAATTTGATGCAAAGGAGGTTAGATTTGTATCATTAATATTCAAATCATAAAAAAAATTGAAATAGAAAATATATAAAAAAATGAACAGATGATCTTTGTGAAGAATTAAAAAAAGACTTTTATGATAGATATAATATAAAGAGGCTAAATTTGTTGAAGAGAAAAAAAAATGAAAACAATGGTGTCGTTGGTGTTGTAGATGTGAGAGACATAGTGAAAAATGAGGTGAAAGTATTGATAGAGTGATTGGTAAAATAAAAGAGACATTCTTATTATTTATTTACTTTTATCATAATTTTATTATCTTCTCCACATTTGAATCTTTTGATTGCTATATTATTTATGTATATGAATGAGTTACTACAGTTTTTGTTTTTGGAAAGAGATGATGTTAGAATGAAAAGACACGAATAATTAAAGTTCGTATATTTTAAAGTTTTAGTCATTTAAGGAGAGATTATTTGAATAATCCATGACCTCTCTTTGTCTCTTAGACCGATACATGTAATAAAAAATTTGAAGATCCGGGTGCATTTAACAAAACCGAAACTGCCCATCCAACCCATATAAAACTGATAATTTTATTTTATGAACCCGAGAATTGTTATAACCCGCCCATCTATGAACTTATGACTTCGGTTTCGGACGGATGAGCGGTTCTTTTCCACCCCTATATGCGATGATGAAGGTCACGTCTCTAAAAAAACTAGTACGTAGTTTACAAATAAATCTTTCAAATTTAAAATAGACTAGTTTTACAAATATTAGTAATCGTAGCTTACGTCAATAATTAGTGTATTTTTTCTACTTTTACGCCAATAGGAAATAATTAATTAATAAATTATGTTTTTAATCAATAATAACTACTAAGTTTTTATAACTTATTCTATAACAATAGTCTTTAAATTAGATTTAATCGAATGATTATAAATAAAAATATTAATTTAATTAATAGATTATATTCAATTTAAAGGTTGTGATGTGAAGTAAGTTAAAAAATTATTCTTCGAGTAAGTTAATTATATATATATATATATATATATATATATATATATATATATATATATATATATATATATATATATATATATATATATTTATTTATTTATTTATTTATTTGTTTTTTCTTAATGTAAATGCTTAATTTTTTTAAAGAATTTGACAATATTAAAAAATAAAATATTTTCATTTTTAATATTAATGTAAATTTTTAGTTCTATTATAAAATATGTGATATAATATTTAAAATTGTACATATAAATAATAAAAACAAAAAAAAATAAAATGAAATTATTAATTTACTTCATCCATCCTTACAAAACGTGATTGCAACAACATTGATAAATTATTTATTTAAAGGTGAAAATTTCAAGAAAATGATTTAATAAATTATTCACAATTTTTGTTTGATATAATAAGGATGACTCTCATAATCTTAATATGTATAATTGAATTTTTACAAATAAAAAAATGTGTTACGAATTTTCAGGTAGGTTCATTCGGATTGAAGGAGAGAAAATAGCTTCACACTATAAAAAAAAAAATTGTAGAAGAATTTTCAGATCTATTTTTTCTTAAAAAGATAACCAAATTTGATGCAAAGGAGGTTAGATTTGTATCATTAATATTCAAATCATAAAAAAAATTGAAATAGAAAATATATAAAAAAATGAACAGATGATCTTTGTGAAGAAATAAAAAAGACTTTTATGATAGATATAATATAAAAGAGGCTAAATTTGTTGAAGAGAAAAAAAAATGAAAACAATGGTGTCGTTGGTGTTGTAGATGTGAGAGACATAGTGAAAAATGAGGTGAAAGTATTGATAGAGTGATTGGTAAAATAAAAGAGACATTCTTATTATTTATTTACTTTTATCATAATTTTATTATCTTCTCCACATTTGAATCTTTTGATTGCTATATTATTTATGTATATGAATGAGTTACTACAGTTTTTGTTTTGGAAAGAGATGATGTCAGAATGAAAAGACACGAATAATTAAAGTTCGTATATTTTAAAGTTTTAGTCATTTAAGGAGAGATGATTTGAATAATCCATGACCTCTCTTTGTCTCTTAGACCGATACATGTAATAAAAAATTTGAAGATCCGGGTGCATTTAACAAAACCGAAACTGCCCATCCAACCCATATAAAACTGATAATTTTATTTTATGAACCCGAGAATTGTTATAACCCGCCCATCTATGAACTTATGACTTCGGTTTCGGACGGATGAGCGGTTCTTTTCCACCCGTATATGCGATGATGAAGGTCACGTCTCTAAAAAACTAGTAAGTAGTTTACAAATAAATCTTTCAAAATTTAAAATAGACTAGTTTTACAAATATTAGTAATCGTAGCTTACGTCAATAATTAGTGTATTTTTTCTACTTTTACGCCAATAGGAAATAATTAATTAATAAATTATGTTTTTAATCAAAAATAACTAGTAAGTTTTTATAACTTATTCTATAACAATAGTCTTTAAATTAGATTTAATCGAATGATTATAAATAAAAATATTAATTTAATTAATAGATTATATTCAATTTAAAGGTTGTGATGTGAAGTAAGTTAAAAAATTATTCTTCGAGTAAGTTAATTATATATATATATATATATATATATATATATATATATATATATATATATTTATTTATTTATTTATTTATTTATTTGTTTTTTTCTTAATGTAAATGCTTAATTTTTTTAAAGAATTTGACAATATTAAAAAATAAAATATTTTCATTTTTAATATTAATGTAAATTTTTTAGTTCTATTATAAAATATGTGATATAATATTTAAAATTGTACATATAAATAATAAAAACAAAAAAAAATAAAATGAAATTATTAATTTACTTCATCCATCCTTACAAAACGTGATTGCAACAACATTGATAAATTATTTATTTAAAGGTGAAAATTTCAAGAAAATGGTTTAATAAATTATTAACAATTTTTGTTTGATATAATAAGGATGACTCTCATAATCTTAATATGTATAATTGAATTTTTAAAAATAAAAAAATGTGTTACGAATTTTCAGGTAGGTTCATTCGGATTGAAGGAGAGAAAATAGCTTCACACTATAAAAAAATTGTAGAAGAATTTTCAGATCTATTTTTTCTTAAAAAGATAACCAAATTTGATGCAAAGGAGGTTAGAAAATATATAAAAAAAATTGAAATAGAAAATATATAAAAAAAAATGAACAGATGATCTTTGTGAAGAATTAAAAAAAGACTTTTATGATAGATATAATATAAAAGAGGCTAAATTTGTTGAAGAGAAAAAAAAATGATAACAATGGTGTCGTTGGTGTTGTAGATGTGAGAGACATAGTGAAAAATGAGGTGAAAGTATTGATAGAGTGATTGGTAAAATAAAAGAGACATTCTTATTATTTATTTACTTTTATCATAATTTTATTATCTTCTCCACATTTGAATCTTTTGATTGCTATATTATTTATGTATATAAATGAGTTACTTCTGTTTTTGGAAAGAGATGATGTCAGAATGAAAAGACACGAATAATTAAAGTTGGTATATTTTAAAGTTTTAGTCATTTAAGGAGAGATGATTTGAATAATCCATGACCTCTCTTTGTCTCTTAGAGCAATACATGTAATAAAAATTTGAAGATCCGGGTGCATTTAACAAAACCGAAACTGCCCATTCAACCCATATAAAATTGATAATTTTATTTTATGAACCCGAGAACTGTTATAATCGCCCATCTATGAACTTATGACTTCGATTTCGGGCGGATGAGCGGTTCTTTTCCACCCCTATATGCGATGATGAAGGTCACGTCACTAACAAACTAGTACGTAGTTTACAAATAAATATTTCAAAATTTAAAATAGACTAGTTTTACAAATATCAGTAATCGTAGCTTACGTCAATAATTAGTGTATTTTTTCTACTTTTACGCCAGTAGGAAATAATTAATTAATAAATTATGTTTTTAATCAAAAATAACTAGTAAGTTTTTATAACTTATTCTATAACAATAGTCTTAAATTAGATTTAATCGAATGATTATAAATAAAAATATTAATTTAATTAATAGATTATATTCAATTTAAAGGTTGTGATGTGAAGTAAGTTAAAAAATTATTCTTCGAGTAAGTTAATTATATATATATATATATATATATATATATATATATATATATATATATATATATATATATATATATATATATATATATATATATATATATATATATATATTTATTTATTATTTATTTGTTTTTTTCTTAATGTAAATGCTTAATTTTTTTAAAGAATTTGACAATATTAAAAAATAAAATATTTTTCATTTTTAATATTAATGTAAATTTTTAGTTCTATTATAAAATATGTGATATAATATTTAAAATTGTACATATAAATAATAAAAACAAAAAAAATAAAATGAAATTATTAATTTACTTCATCCATCCTTACAAAACGTGATTGCAACAACATTGATAAATTATTTATTTAAAGGTGAAAATTTCAAGAAAATGATTAATAAATTATTCACAATTTTTGTTTGATATAATAAGGATGACTCTCATAATCTTAATATGTATAATTGAATTTTTACAAATAAAAAAATGTGTTACGAATTTTCAGGTAGGTTCATTCGGATTGAAGGAGAGAAAATAGCTTCACACTATAAAAAAAATTGTAGAAGAATTTTCAGATCTATTTTTTCTTAAAAAGATAACCAAATTTGATGCAAAGGAGGTTAGATTTGTATCATTAATATTCAAATCATAAAAAAAATTGAAATAGAAAATATATAAAAAAATGAACAGATGATCTTTGTGAAGAAATAAAAAAAGACTTTTATGATAGATATAATATAAAAGAGGCTAAATTTGTTGAAGAGAAAAAAAAATGAAAACAATGGTGTCGTTGGTGTTGTAGATGTGAGAGACATAGTGAAAAATGAGGTGAAAGTATTGATAGAGTGATTGGTAAAATAAAGAGACATTCTTATTATTTATTTACTTTTATCATAATTTTATTATCTTCTCCACATTTGAATCTTTTGATTGCTATATTATTTATGTATATGAATGAGTTACTACAGTTTTTGTTTTTGGAAAGAGATGATGTCAGAATGAAAAGACACGAATAATTAAAGTTCGTATATTTTAAAGTTTTAGTCATTTAAGGAGAGATGATTTGAATAATCCATGACCTCTCTTTGTCTCTTAGACCGATACATGTAATAAAAAATTTGAAGATCCGGGTGCATTTAACAAAACCGAAACTGCCCATCCAACCCATATAAAACTGATAATTTTATTTTATGAACCCGAGAATTGTTATAACCCGCCATCTATGAACTTATGACTTCGGTTTCGGACGGATGAGCGGTTCTTTTCCACCCGTATATGCGATGATGAAGGTCACGTCTCTAAAAAACTAGTAAGTAGTTTACAAATAAATCTTTCAAAATTTAAAATAGACTAGTTTTACAAATATTAGTAATCGTAGCTTACGTCAATAATTAGTGTATTTTTCTACTTTTACGCCAATAGGAAATAATTAATTAATAAATTATGTTTTTAATCAAAAATAACTAGTAAGTTTTTATAACTTATTCTATAACAATAGTCTTTAAATTAGATTTAATCGAATGATTATAAATAAAAATATTAATTTAATTAATAGATTATATTCAATTTAAAGGTTGTGATGTGAAGTAAGTTAAAAAATTATTCTTCGAGTAAGTTAATTTTATATATATATATATATATATATATATATATATATATATATATATATATATATATATATATATATATATATATATATATATATATTTATTTATTTATTTATTTATTTATTTATTTGTTTTTTTCTTAATGTAAATGCTTAATTTTTTTAAAGAATTTGACAATATTAAAAAATAAAATATTTTTCATTTTTAATATTAATGTAAATTTTTAGTTCTATTATAAAATATGTGATATAATATTTAAAATTGTACATATAAATAATAAAAACAAAAAAAAATAAAATGAAATTATTAATTTACTTCATCCATCCTTACAAAACGTGATTGCAACAACATTGATAAATTATTTATTTAAAGGTGAAAATTTCAAGAAAATGGTTTAATAAATTATTAACAATTTTTGTTTGATATAATAAGGATGACTCTCATAATCTTAATATGTATAATTGAATTTTAAAAATAAAAAAATGTGTTACGAATTTTCAGGTAGGTTCATTCGGATTGAAGGAGAGAAAATAGCTTCACACTATAAAAAAATTGTAGAAGAATTTTCAGATCTATTTTTTCTTAAAAAGATAACCAAATTTGATGCAAAGGAGGTTAGAAAATATATAAAAAAAATTGAAATAGAAAATATATAAAAAAAAATGAACAGATGATCTTTGTGAAGAATTAAAAAAAGACTTTTATGATAGATATAATATAAAAGAGGCTAAATTTGTTGAAGAGAAAAAAAAATGATAACAATGGTGTCGTTGGTGTTGTAGATGTGAGAGACATAGTGAAAAATGAGGTGAAAGTATTGATAGAGTGATTGGTAAAATAAAGAGACATTCTTATTATTTATTTACTTTTATCATAATTTTATTATCTTCTCCACATTTGAATCTTTTGATTGCTATATTATTTATGTATATAAATGAGTTACTTCTGTTTTTGGAAAGAGATGATGTCAGAATGAAAAGACACGAATAATTAAAGTTGGTATATTTTAAAGTTTTAGTCATTTAAGGAGAGATGATTTGAATAATCCATGACCTCTCTTTGTCTCTTAGAGCAATACATGTAATAAAAAATTTGAAGATCCGGGTGCATTTAACAAAACCGAAACTGCCCATCCAACCCATATAAAACTGATAATTTTATTTTATGAACCCGAGAATTGTTATAACCCGCCCATCTATGAACTTATGACTTCGGTTTCGGACGGATGAGCGGTTCTTTTCCACCCCTATATGCGATGATGAAGGTCACGTCTCTAAAAAACTAGTACGTAGTTTACAAATAAATCTTTCAAAATTTAAAATAGACTAGTTTTACAAATATTAGTAATCGTATCTTACGTCAATAATTAGTGTATTTTTTCTACTTTTACGCCAATAGGAAATAATTAATTAATAAATTATGTTTTTAATCAAAAATAACTAGTAAGTTTTTATAACTTATTCTATAACAATAGTCTTTAAATTAGATTTAATCGAATGATTATAAATAAAAATATTAATTTAATTAATAGATTATATTCAATTTAAAGGTTGTGATGTGAAGTAAGTTAAAAAATTATTCTTCGAGTAAGTTAATTATATATATATATATATATATATATATATATATATATATATATATATATATATATATATATATATATATATATATATATATATATATATATATATATATTTATTTATTTATTTATTTCTTTTTTTCTTAATGTAAATGCTTAATTTTTTTAAAGAATTTGACAATATTAAAAATAAAATATTTTTCATTTTTAATATTAATGTAAATTTTTAGTTCTATTATAAAATATGTGATATAATATTTAAAATTGTACATATAAATAATAAAAACAAAAAAAAATAAATGAAATTATTAATTTACTTCATCCATCCTTACAAAACGTGATTGCAACAACATTGATAAATTATTTATTTAAAGGTGAAAATTTCAAGAAAATGATTTAATAATTATTCACAATTTTTGTTTGATATAATAAGGATGACTCTCATAATCTTAATATGTATAATTGAATTTTTACAAATAAAAAAATGTGTTACGAATTTTCAGGTAGGTTCATTCGGATTGAAGGAGAGAAAATAGCTTCACACTATAAAAAAAAATTGTAGAAGAATTTTCAGATCTATTTTTTCTTAAAAGATAACCAAATTTGATGCAAAGGAGGTTAGATTTGTATCATTAATATTCAAATCATAAAAAAAATTGAAATAGAAAATATATAAAAAAATGAACAGATGATCTTTGTGAAGAAATAAAAAAAGACTTTTATGATAGATATAATATAAAAGAGGCTAAATTTGTTGAAGAGAAAAAAAAATGAAAACAATGGTGTCGTTGGTGTTGTAGATGTGAGAGACATAGTGAAAAATGAGGTGAAAGTATTGATAGAGTGATTGGTAAAATAAAAGAGACATTCTTATTATTTATTTACTTTTATCATAATTTTATTATCTTCTCCACATTTGAATCTTTTGATTGCTATATTATTTATGTATATGAATGAGTTACTACAGTTTTTGTTTTTGGAAAGAGATGATGTCAGAATGAAAAGACACGAATAATTAAAGTTCGTATATTTTAAAGTTTTAGTCATTTAAGGAGAGATGATTTGAATAATCCATGACCTCTCTTTGTCTCTTAGACCGATACATGTAATAAAAAATTTGAAGATCCGGGTGCATTTAACAAAACCGAAACTGCCCATCCAACCCATATAAAACTGATAATTTTATTTTATGAACCCGAGAATTGTTATAACCCGCCCATCTATGAACTTATGACTTCGGTTTCGGACGGATGAGCGGTTCTTTTCCACCCCTATATGCGATGATGAAGGTCACGTCTCTAAAAAACTAGTACGTAGTTTACAAATAAATCTTTCAAAATTTAAAATAGACTAGTTTTACAAATATTAGTAATCGTATCTTACGTCAATAATTAGTGTATTTTTTCTACTTTTACGCCAATAGGAAATAATTAATTAATAAATTATGTTTTTAATCAAAAATAACTAGTAAGTTTTTATAACTTATTCTATAACAATAGTCTTTAAATTAGATTTAATCGAATGATTATAAATAAAAATATTAATTTAATTAATAGATTATATTCAATTTAAAGGTTGTGATGTGAAGTAAGTTAAAAAATTATTCTTCGAGTAAGTTAATTATATATATATATATATATATATATATATATATATATATATATATATATATATATATTTATATATATATATATATATATATATATATATATATATATATATATATATATATATATATATATATATATATATATATATATATATATATATATATATATATATATATATATATATATATATATATATATATATATATATATATATATATATATATATATATATATATATATATATATATATATATATATATATATATATATATATATATATATATATATATATATTTATTTATTTATTTATTTCTTTTTTTCTTAATGTAAATGCTTAATTTTTTTAAAGAATTTGACAATATTAAAAAATAAAATATTTTTCATTTTTAATATTAATGTAAATTTTTAGTTCTATTATAAAATATGTGATATAATATTTAAAATTGTACATATAAATAATAAAAACAAAAAAAAATAAATGAAATTATTAATTTACTTCATCCATCCTTACAAAACGTGATTGCAACAACATTGATAAATTGTTTATTTAAAGGTGAAAATTTCAAGAAAATGATTTAATAAATTATTCACAATTTTTGTTTGATATAATAAGGATGACTCTCATAATCTTAATATGTATAATTGAATTTTTACAAAT
>CAWUDS030006059.1:7500-31590 GCA_963859935.3 Lathyrus sativus | reverse complement strand
GTAATATATATGCAATTGCAATAAATTCAATATGTAATAAATTTGCGTCCAATAGGATTCGAACCTATACCAAAGGTTTAGAAGACCTCTGTCCTATCCATTAGACAATGGACGCTTTTCTTTTTTTCTTTCCCTTTTCACGAAAATTTCGTGAAAAGGGAAAGAAAAAAAAGAATTCTATAAAATACTCCTCCATCTATCTGAATATCGAAATAATAATTATTCTAAATTCTAAATAGAATAAGACGAAATGAAATCATTCCAATTGAATATTCATAACTAAAACTAACTAAAGAAATTTACTAAATAAAAAATAGAATAGAATATATAGAGAAATAGAATATAAGCGGGTAGCGGGAATCGAACCCGCATCATTAGCTTGGAAGGCTAAGGGTTATAGTCGACGTTTATGAATGAACGTCTCTAATTCAAAACCGAACGTGAAACTTTTGTTTCATTCAGCTCCTTTACAGAATAATTTTAGAGATAGATGGAATACATGAAAAAAAAATGACCCATAACATCTATGTCAGCCTTTCGGTATGAATAGAATTCACGTTGCTTTTTAGATGATCCCTATAGAAAGAAAAGGAGTATTTGAACAATCTCTTTTTTTTCTAGTTACTTCGTTCTCTATTTCTATTTGATAGAATCTTTAGGAAAAGAATAAAATTTCCGTCGAGCTAAAAAAATATATTGATGTTTCTAGTAAACTAAAAAAATCGTTTAATAGCTATTTTGCTTCACTCTCTCCTATACAAAAAAAATAAAAAAAAATGGGAAGATTTAGTTACGATTGGAAACTAATTTTAGATATCTTTCTCCCTGGATCCTTTACTTATATTCAAAAATTGGGATTCTTGTGCAAAAACTTATGTTTCATAATTTTAGAATAAATTCTAAATTGTATACAAATTACGATAATGTATATTATTCCTCGAATTGCTCGTTGAGAGGTATAAAGGATGAAATCCCTAAAAGTAAGAAATAAAGTTTTTGATCGTGATATGAATCACGAAAGGGACCCCTTAACTATTAAGGGATCGTTAGAACGAATCGCACTTTTACCACTAAACTATACCCGCTACAATACCATTTTTGTATATAAAAAGATCTTTTGTCGAACAAGGGAATCAGTCATAAATAATTCTGAAATAGGTGCAGAATTTTATGATAAATAGAGTGTTTACATGTTTCGTAAAGGCCCCCTAATGAAATTTAGAAAAGGGGGCAAATCTCATTTTTGGATTTTATTTTTGGATTTTGTTGAAGGTATTTTGACAGATAGATCTCGACAAAATTACTAAACTAAATTCATAACACAAAAATGCATTATGCAATGCAAGAATCCATAGTTCTATTTCGTTTTTTAGATACGTTACCTGATTCATTCGTATGAGATACGATCACAAAGTTATTTTTATTTTTGTTTGATCATATTAAAATGTTTGAATTAATTAAAAGTTTGTTTCAAATCTGATACAGAAAAATAAATCGTTGTTATCCAGGATTCATGGGAAAAAAGAGCTGTGCCAGTACCTAGCTGGACTCTGGTTGGATAAAAAAACAAACTAAAAAAGAAAATATAAAATTATAGATTTAGATTATCTATTTAGTATAATGATTTATATCTATTTAGTATAATTATTTATTACTATCGTATTTAGTATATATATATACAATTAATATATAACTCAATCTATATTTATGAGTTAATATAGAATTAGAATCAAATAGAAAAAAGATAGATAAAATATATCAAATGAAGATCCATATCAAATAAATATTGAAGCCTTTTTTCGAGCCCTGCGAGGTATCATAAGCATAATAATTCCATTCTTTGAATTGGGGAGAGATGGCTGAGTGGACTAAAGCGTCGGATTGCTAATCCGTTGTACGCATTTTTGTACCGAGGGTTCGAATCCCTCTCTTTCCGTTTATTGATGATTTGCCATTTTTTTCTTTTGAACTTATGGAATTTCTTTTTTTTTATTCCCTGTTTGTTTCATTTTTTACTAGTTCTTTTTGACTAGTTAAAGATCGAAAATAGATAGAAAAACAAAAAATAGTTCAAAATCAAGCACAAGTAAGGGAAAGAAAAAAGATTTTCTTATTCTTCACGTCCAGGATTACGTCCGGGATCATTAGATAGAAATCCGAAGATGAAAAGAGAAACAAAGAATATCACTATCGTGTAAACAAATAGTTTTAGAGTAAGCATTACAAAATCTCCAAGATAATTAAAAAAAAAAAACGACAGAGAAAGAGAATAGATTCTCTTCTATTTCATATTATGTTTCCTTAAAAAAGTTCCAATTTGAGTTTTCTAATAAATTCTTACTTTTTTTAGGACATTATTCAAATGAAAGATCTTATCGAAAACTTACAGCAGCTTGCCAAACAAAAGCGAAGAGAAAAAAGAGTAAGGGTATTACTGGCATAAAATCTACAATTGGAGTCAAAAAAGCATAAGCTTCAGGTAATTTCCCCAAGAAAAAACTACTTGAATAAAGGACAGAGTTAATACAGACCAAGCTAAAGATATGAAGCATAAAAAAAAATGTTGTTCTTTAATAAAATGAATTGTATTTTTGCTTTTTTTTTTTTGAATTCTAATTTTTTTATTTTTTATTATCTTACTTATTATTATATATATTCTTATATATATAAGATATGATTTATTATATATATTATTTAATATCCACTTTTTTTTTTTATACTTTTATATTAAAAATGAAATCTAAAAGAAAAAAGAAATATGGTCTAACTTGACAAAAGTAAATATCTATATAGAATAACAAATGGGGCGTGGCCAAGTGGTAAGGCAGCGGGTTTTGGTCCCGTTATTCGGAGGTTCGAATCCTCCCGTCCCAGATGATATCGATTCAATTCATCACATTGACATGAATCGATATCATAGGTTTTTCGCCATAAACCAAAAATAAAAAAGGCTGTTCTTGGGTGGGGATATATTGTTCATTCATATAACTTTCAATTACTTATTAATTATTAAATAAATTAATATACGAATTAAAATTAAATTTGATAACTATTCGATAAAATAAAAAACAATGACTATTCATTATATAATATTTTAATTTAAAAAGGAATAAAAATCTATGGAAAGACAAGGGTTCAATTCGATGCTGTTTACTAGAGGTATGCTGTTTACTAGAGGTTTAGAATACAGGTGTGGTTTAAGTAAATCAATAGATAGTTTTGGTATAGATAGTTTTGGTCCTATTGATGAAAATAACGGTGGAGACCCATCTAGTTTAACTGATATGCATAATAACATTCATAGCTGGAAGAACAATAGTGAAAATTGTAGTTATAGTCATGGTCATGCTGACTATTCAGCAGATGTGAACAACATACATAATCATAATTTGCTATTTGCAAAAAGTCTATCCGTTTGGGATAGTCATAATAATAGTTATGACATATATTATGCTTATAATGATGATAGTTGGACTTATAACATGAATTGTTGCATTTGGAATTATCTTCGTTCTCAAATCTGGGAGGATATTGACAAATCCATTAATTGTTGCATTTGGAATTATCTTCGTTCTCAAATCTGGGAGGATATTGACAAATCCAATGCCAGTTACCGTGATATGGACTTTAAGAGTTACATTTGCGATAGGGGCCAAAATACTAGTGAAAGCCATAGTACAAATATAATAATATTAAGGAACACAAATGCTAGAAATCAGACAGCAGATCCAGATGATGCAGATATATCTGATGGATCAGATATATCAGATCCATTGGAGATAGATCTATCTGATCCATCCGATACAGATTATCGATACGATCCATTTGCTGATACATCAGATATATCAGATCCATTGGAGATAGATCTATCTGATCTATCAGATACAGATTATCCATATTATATGGATGGATCTGATATATCAGATCCATTGGAGATGGATCTATCTGATCCATCAGATACAGATTATCCATATTATATAGATGGATCTGATATATCAGATCCATTGGAGATAGATCTATCTGATCTATCAGATACAGAGGAGGATCTATATGGTATATACGATCTAGATGAGATCTATTATCTGGATGGATCAGATAGATCAGATCCATTGGAGACATTGGAGACATCAGATCTAGATGAGATCTATTATCCGGATGGATCAGATAGATCAGATCCATTGGAGACATTGGAGACATCAGATCCAGATTATATAAATGATCCGGATGGATCAGATAGATCAGATCCATTGGAGATATCTGATACATCAGATACAGATATATGTCAGAAGGATAGTGATGATAATAGCAAAATGGATATGCTGGCTAAAATGAACCAATATAGTCATTTATGGGTTCTATGCGAAACTTGCTCTAGCTTAAATTTTAAACAATTTTTAGTAGCCAAACTGAGTATTTGCGAATACTGTGGTGAGCATCTGAAAATGAGAAGTTCAGATAGAATCGAACTTTTGATTGATCCAGGTACTTGGAATCCTATGGATGAAGACATGGTTTCTCTGGATCCCATTAAATTTGATTCGATTGAAAAAATTCCAATTCTTCAATGGGATCCCATTGCATTCGACTTGATTTTCGTGGATCCTCCCGAGGAAGAGGAAGAAGATCAACCTTATATCGATCGTCTTGATTCTTATCAAGAAAAGACAGGATTACCAGAAGCGGTTCAAACAGGCATAGGTCAACTAAATGGTATTCCTTTAGCAATAGCTGTTATGGATTCTGAGTTTATCGCGGGTAGTATGGGATCCGTAGTGGGTGAGAAAATAACTCGGTTGATCGAATATGCTACCAATCAACTTTTACCTCTAATTATAGTCTGTGCTTCCGGAGGAGCGCGTATGCAAGAAGGAAGTTTGAGCTTAATGCAAATGGCTAAAATTTCTTCTGCGTTATATAATTATCAAATAAATAAAAAGTTATTCTATGTAGCGATACTTACATCTCCGACTACTGGTGGGGTAACCGCTAGTTTTGCGATGTTGGGGGATATCGTTATTGCGGAACCAAACGCAACCATTGCATTTGCGGGTAAAAGAGTGATTGAACAATTGTTGAATGTGGAAGTGCCTGAAGGTTCCCAATCGGCGGACCTTTTATTCGACAAGGGAGTATTGGATTCAGTCGTACCACGTCATTTTTTAAAGCAGTTTTTAACGGAGTTATTTCAGTTCCATGGTTTCGTTCCTTTGACTAAAAATTTGGAAGATTGAATAAAAACAATTTTAAACTTAGTTTTACGTTATTTTGCACTAAGAATCTATTTTTTATTTCCGCCTTTTTGTAACTAGTTTGTAGCTAATACCTTATTTTACACTATTTTATTTAAACTAATTTAGACTAAGAATATATTTTTTATTTCTCCTATTTAGTAACTCTGATATATAGACTATGGATCTAAAAGACTTGAAAAGATTTTTGAAAAACCTGTGGATCTGGAAAAAAAGACACTGTAAAAGATTTTTGAAAAACCTGTGGATCTGGAAAAAAAGACACTGTATTATTATTACAGTGACACATATTTTCCTGCATGGAACTTACCTTTTAAGTATATTAAAAGTAATAGTTCTTCTCCTAGAAAGAAGCCGCCCGTATCCGCCACACATCCTGGTGGATTTATTTATTTTATGTTTTGCGGCCTTTCTTTTTAGGAATATCTTTTTCGTTTTGTTTTTTTATTTCCTTAGAACAATTTTGGATTATTTACTTCAAATGATCCGTGAATTCATTAAGGACGAGACAAACAAAAAAGTTTTATGTTCCTATGTGTCAGAAACTACTTGGATGGACACTATCCCGGGTTTCCAACACGTTTTTTTTCGAATTTTAAGTCATGTCAGTTTTTTCGTGGGATTCTTTTCTCTCTATCGTTTCTATAGCAATCTTACTCGGATGAACATTTTCGATGCACCGATTAAATGGCTCTTTGTGCTACCAAATAAGATTGTTTCTCTGCTTATCACTGCAATTGTCAGTATCCTAAGCGGTATCATGTTTCAATATATTAATTATTGGACTGTAATTGGCGGAACTAATTTTTTCGATAAAAGAAAAGGAGTGCTATATATTACTCGTTACAGACTTCCTATTCCTGGAATAAGTAGCTCTAATGTTCGCCGCATTTTAATAAAAGAAATTTCGTGCCTCATACTAGTAACTAACCGAATCTGGGGTGATGTCCTTTATATTGAAACCAGAAAACACGGGACCTTGCCGATGACTCCTACTAAAGATGGTCGTAGATATATGCTTGCAAAACATGCTTTGGAGTTGTCCAGATTCTTGAATATACCATTGGACATTATTTACAAAGAATACTAATAAAAAAGCGAGTTTAGCCGATCGAGTTTAGCCTATAAAGCGAGTTTAGCCTATAATAATTAATATATTATAGGCTAAACTCGCTTTTTTATTAGTATTTACTTGTAATAGAACTTATGCTTGATAGAAATATTAGAATATATAGAATATTCTAGAGTTGAAAAATGAGATGAAACTGAGGACGAAAAATGGCAAAAAAGAAAGCATTCATTCCCCTTCTATGTCTTACATCTATAGTCTTTTTGCCCTGGTGCATCTCTTTTACATTTAAGAAAAGTCTGGAATCTTGGATTACTAATTGGTGGAATACGAAAGAATCCGAAATTTTCTTGAATACTATTCAAGAAAAAACTATTGTAAAGAAATTCCTAGAGTTCGAGGAACTGTTCCTCTTGGATGAAATGCTAAAGGAATACCCGGAAACACATTTACAAAACCTTCGTATCGAAATCTACAAAGCGACCATCCAATTGATTCAGACGAACAACGAAGATAATATCCATACGATTTTTCATTTCTTTACAAATATAATATGTTTCCTTATTCTAAGTGTTTATTCTATTAGGGGTAATCAAGAACTCATTATTCTTAACTCTTGGGTTCAAGAATTTGTATATAACTTAAGTGACACAATAAAAGCTTTTTCTATTCTTTTCTTAATTGATTTCTCTGTAGGATACCATTCGACTGGTCTTTGGGAACTAATGATTTGGTCTGTCTATAAAGATTTTGGATTTACTCCGAATGATCATATTATATCTTTTCTTGTTTCTATTTTGCCAGCCATTTTAAATATTATTTTTAAATACTGGATTTTCCGTTATTTAAATTGTGTATCTCCGTCGCTTTTATCGATTTATGATTCAATTCCATTCCGTGAATGACTGAAAAAAGGACCCACTGATCCAATTCTAAAATTTGTTTAGCTTTTATATAAAAGCTAAACATTCCAAATTTCACTTATTCATTTTCGTTTTACTCGTATTCTTCCTATATTATAGGCAAATAATTGGAGTAAATAGCAGAATCATGGATAGGGAACTGTGCCAGTTCCCTACCTAATCTTATTGTAGAAATTTTCAGGATCAAGGATTGGACCATGCAAACTAGAAATGCTTTTTCTTGGATAAAGAAAGAGATTACCCGATCTATTTCCGTATTGCTCATGATCCATATAATAACTCGAGCACCCATTTCAAATGCATATCCCATTTTTGCCCAACAAGGTTATGAAAATCCTCGAGAAGCTACCGGCCGGATTGTATGTGCTAATTGCCATTTAGCTAATAAGCCCGTAGATATTGAGGTTCCACAAGCGGTACTTCCCGATACTGTATTTGAAGCAGTTGTGCGAATTCCTTATGATATGCAAGTGAAACAAGTTCTTGCTAATGGTAAAAAGGGGGCTTTGAATGTAGGAGCTATTCTTATTTTACCAGAGGGTTTTGAATTGGCCCCTCCTCATCGTCTTTCGCCCGAGATTAAAGAAAAGATGGGTAATTTGTCTTTTCAAAGCTATCGTCCCACAAAAAAAAATATTCTTGTGATAGGCCCCGTTCCTGGGAAAAAATATAGTGAAATTACCTTTCCTATTCTTTCTCCAGATCCTGCTACTAAGAGAGATGTTTACTTCTTAAAATATCCTCTATACGTAGGCGGGAACAGGGGAAGGGGTCAGATTTATCCCGACGGAAGCAAAAGTAATAATAATGTTTATAATGCTACAGCAACAGGTGTAGTAAACAAAATAATACGAAAAGAAAAAGGTGGATACGAAATAACGATAGTAGATGCATCAGATGGACGTGAAGTGATTGATATTCTACCGCCAGGACCAGAACTTCTTGTTTCAGAGGGTGAATCTATCAAACTTGATCAACCATTAACGAGTAATCCTAATGTGGGTGGATTTGGTCAGGGGGATGCAGAAATAGTGCTTCAAGATCCATTACGTGTCCAAGGTCTCTTGCTCTTCTTGGCATCTATTATTTTGGCACAAATCTTTTTGGTTCTTAAAAAGAAACAATTTGAGAAGGTTCAATTGTTCGAAATGAATTTTTAGGAATTTGAATTAATCAACATATTAAGCTGGTAAAAAGAACTCCATTTTTGTTGATAAATTCTGTAAACACCCTTGGTTCTTTCTAGTTTTTGTAGATATACTATATTTAGAAAATTCCTTGTACCGTAGAATTAGTTCAGTCATAGTATGTATATTGTGAAGAAGACTATTTGGTTCTTGGTTTTTTTTTTTTTTCAACTGCACAATTAATTCGAACCATATGATTATGTAGCTGTTTTCGGATTTTAATGTTCTAGAAATCCTCTAATTTCTATTGTTTTAGAATTAACTCGATACTAAACCTAAAAAAATAGGTAGGTACAGAATATTAAGTAAAGTAGAAATAGACAAAGGGAAAACAGGATTCTAGGATGGATAATTTGTCTTTTCCTAGAGTCCTCTTATTGTTTATGTCGAAATAGATAGTGAAGGAATGAAAGCGGGAATTGAATTCACCAAATACAACTTTCTTAATTAACTTAAAAAAAAAAATAGAATCATGAGTCTATATTAGAAATATATTTCTATTCCATTTCCATTCTAAGAAAAAGAAAACTCTTTCTTTGGGGTAATCTATAGTAAAAGAATTGAATAGGCTCTTTTCCAATTGTTTTAGAGAACGAATCGAGATACAATAAGGATTAGATCCGATGGAACGAACAGATGCAAATAAGAGTATGCAAAAGAATCTATCTTGATTCTTTATTTTTTACTTACTAAAATGGGGGGGGAAAGAAAACATAGTTCCTACCTATTAGTAGGATTCATTACCTTACTACTTCTAAGTATATTTTTTATTTATGCTTTCAATTTTTCAATTCTACTCCAAATCGGATAAGAACTTGCTATATGTTCTAATTGGATGTTTCGTCAATGGTGTTAGGACGGAATGGAATCCTTTTTTGACTCTGTACCAGCGATTCCACTATTATTAGAAGATATTCTCCAATTTTTAGTGAAAAACTAAAAGAATACAAGAAAAATAAGTAAACAATAAAAAAAGAATTAATAAAAGAATTTCTTCATATTGATCATATTGATATAGATAGGAGACATAATTGACATGGATATAGTAAGTCTTGCTTGGGCTGCTTTAATGGTAGTTTTTACATTTTCCCTTTCCCTTGTAGTATGGGGAAGAAGTGGACTTTAAAGGTAATACTAATTGAGTTAAGGGATCAAACTGTCTCAATTGTTTTATAGCTGAGTTCTTCCAGTTTTGAACTATTTGAGTTATTTTATTAATACTAATTAATGAAATGCAATTCTATCTGGATTTAGAAATTCTCTTGTATTGCTTCCAGTGGTGTAATATATTCCATGTATATATCTTATTGAAAAAAAAACTCTTTGAATCAAACAAATATTTAAATTGTTGCCATCTTGATATCCCGGGAATCAAGATAATTGGAAACGGATTCCGATTCCATTTAATCTATTTAAATTTTGGAATACTAAAAAGATTCTTTATTTTTATTTATTAGTTACCGGGATTCTGATAAAGAATCTTAAATCTAAAAATGAAACTAAGAAGAATAAAAATGGCGTTGCTTTTGAATTATTTCAGATTGATTGGAACCAATACAAATAGAATAGATTTAGATGAAATAAAGAAAAATGTGGACGCCTACATTCCATATATATCTATAGATCGATATCCATATATCCATATGAAAAGAAAATGATAAATTGGTTCCTCCATAGGAACTCTTTTTTTTTTAGTAAAACATTCTATTTTTATCCTACTCCTACCGTAATAGAGAATATAGTAGAAAGAAATAGATTTGATTTCTTTCTACTATATGGTTAATAGAATTCTGCTGGTTGTAGTCTGATCATTTTATTTAAAACAAAGATTAAAAGAAATAGAAATCCTTTTTTCATGTTTTTCTTCAATCATTGCTAAGAAATAAGAAGTCATGTTTCAGTAAAATTAGTCACTTTGACTTACCGTTTTTACATAAATTATAAGTAAAAAGGCAGTAGGAACTAGAATAAAGAGTGCAGTAGCTATAAATGCGAGAATATTTACTTCCATAATCTCTATGTTTTCTTTCTCTTTAATTTCTAATAAATACTTCGGGATTTAATCCCATAGAAATAAAAAATATTTCTTCACTAAATTCAATGGTATAAATAGGATCTCGATGATATCCAATCGGATCCATATCACGAATAACTATATGTGATCTATCAAATCAAGAATTCATGGTCGAGAATTGAATAGTATAACATCGGAAGATGTTTTATCCATACCAAATAAGAAAATGACTTTCTGATGCAATCCAAAAGTCCTTTTTCTTTGTCCCAACCTTTCCCTAAAACTAAAAAAGAAAAAAGGAGATACCCGTTAGAAATGATATTTTTTTTTTATTTTTATTCCCTTTCATACACTAAATCCATTGATATTTTTTGGATTTGTATCCATCGGGACTGACGGGACTCGAACCCGCAGCTTCCGCCTTGACAGGGCGGTGCTCTGACCAATTGAACTACAATCCCAGGGAAAAAGTCGTATAGTATACATATATATTCTTACAATTTCATCCAAATTCTTTGTTTTTCTATTTGAGATTCGAACCCCTGGGGCTTACTTCTATATATATTCCTATTTGGATGGGTCTGCACTTTATCGACACGGATGACTCGCATCGCAATCCGTTCGTTATTGCCAACTTGATTTAAAAATAAATCAATCAAGAAATCAAGGAAACAAAAAAGAGTCTTTTTTGTTTTTTAACTTTAACCCTTTCCTTAGACTTTAAACTTACAGATCCCGATAGGAATTTTGCAAAATCCTAATTTGTGGAAAAAATATGTAAGTAATATGGAAAAAACACATAGGACTCGAGATTCTAATCTTGTGTATCCGAACCCATTGGTGATTTTAAGAGAACACCAAATGGGGTCTATCATTTCATGGTGGATCCGTAAATATTTTATTTTTGGGCCGAGCTGGATTTGAACCAGCGTAGACATATTGCCAACGAATTTACAGTCCGTCCCCATTAACCGCTCGGGCATCGACCCAGCAGGAAGAATCCAATTTAGTCTTTATTGATAATCCCTGATCCATTTCCTTTCGTAGTATCCTACCCCCAGGGGAAGTCGAATCCCCGTTGCCTCCTTGAAAGAGAGATGTCCTAAACCGCTAGACGATGGGGGCAGCCTTGCCCGACCTCCATTCTACTATGTTCATAGTATGAACAGTTTTTTGAAATTGTCAATAGAATGATTCAATCAGAAGGATCTTCCCATCTTTCAGAATTCCTTACAATTTTTGGATTCACCCTTTCGATTTCGAAATGGTTCATTCCAATCACCAATCTAGAATTCAACAAAATACAAAATAAAACGAAGTAATGCGAAAGAAACCAAAATAAACATAGAATCCTTTCTGGAAATAATTGATTTGCTGGAACAGGGGGGCATTAACACCTTATTTCGTTCACTTTCATTCAGTGTTAAGAAGATTGAATTAGGTATATTTCTATTTCACACTAAGTAGGGAAATAAAAAAATGAGAATGAATCCGGAAATGGAGTAAAATAAAAAAGGATGAAGATCAATAAGAATTGAGTTAAGGGACAGGATAGAATCCATTTATCAAAGATTCGGAAATATTTGAAATAGATGTACTCAACTCATATTCATATTCATATTCATATTGGCTGATTCTGTATTCGGGAATTGACTCAAACGGCGCCCTTTTAACTCAGCGGTAGAGTAACGCCATGGTAAGGCGTAAGTCATCGGTTCAAATCTGATAAAGGGCTTTTTTTTGATCAAAAAATGATAACAGTAGTATTTCTATTTGAAGAAAGATATACAAATATTCTTGATATTTGTAAGAAGTTTCTGTTTGTAATAAAATAAAAAAAACTAATGAATAGTTGAATTTCATTATAAAAAATCCAATTTAGAATTTAAACTCTATTAAGTTATTGTTATCATTCGAATAGAGTAAACTCATTCTAGTTAGAAAGGGAAATAGTATTCTTTTCTATATATATTTCTTTTTTTAGAATCTGATATTTTCTTTGCTTTAATTGTCATATACTCCTATTTTGGATTCTTCCAATCCAATAAAGGGAAAGATTCTAAAAAAAGTAAGTGGACCTAACCTATTGAATCAGAACTATATCCACTATTCTGATATTCCAATTGGTGGATAGAAATGAAATTCGAACAGTGTATCTTTTTTTCTTTTTAATACCCTTTTGGTTCGAACTCTGCAAGAATCCGTCTATATTTCGGATAATATCTTATTGTTCCTAGGAATCAATTGCTACTCCTCTCCTCCAATGGGAGGGCTTATTCTAAGTTCCAACAGACAAGTCATTTGACTTCCAAATATCTTTTTTCCGAATACAAGAAAAGATCAAAATTGATTTCTATTATTTCTTTAAGATAGGTCTATAAAAATAGAAGATATGTCTATAAAAAGAATAGAAAAATCCATCCAATCATGACTTCGAGTATCAAACATTTGGTTTTCATATCTATGATGCATACGAGATTTTGAAGGCAATTATTGGACGAAACTTTCAGTTAGAATCTATTATTATTAATCCAATTCCCTAGAATATTCAAAAATAGGACAGATAGATAAAAAAATAAATAGAGAAAAAGAGTCCAATTTATTACCTCGATCCGCAAGTAAAGGGTATACGTCGGAATTAGATTAATCTGAATGACAGAAAAATAGAACAAAGAATACAATAAAAGAAATCAATGTAAAATAGAAAGTAAAAATAGTAAAATAGAAAGTAAAAATAGGATCCTCTAGTAGTTTTCTAGACATACAAATTCGAATAATATAGAAAACTATTTTTTTTTTTTAATTTCACGAACAAGATTCAAAAAGAATCTTATTTGATAAAAGCAGAGTAGTATGTCTGGGGATCCGCTGGTAACGAGAGTAATAAAAGCGATCGATCATTTGTTTTTGGAATAGTTCTTTAAAAAATGTATTTCTAGGATTTATGAGTCATAAGACAATTTTCGAGTCATGACTTAGGGAATTTTGTTAGAATAGAAAGGAATAAGCCAATTAATTAAGTTAATGGATTTATTAGATATCAATGGACAAAAAAAGAATTTTTCTATTCGAACCCCAGTAGAAAAGAAGGGACAGTCTACGAGAAATCATATTCTATATAAAATGAAAAAAGCCTCGAAGGTTCCATCGTTGAAAATCCTAGGAGGTGTTCGGAAATGGTTTGAAGTAGTTGAATAGGAGGATTACTATGACTATAGCTCTTGGTAAATTTACCAAAGATCAAAATGATTTATTTGATATTATGGATGACTGGTTACGGAGGGACCGTTTTGTTTTTGTGGGTTGGTCCGGTCTATTGCTCTTTCCTTGCGCCTATTTTGCCGTGGGGGGTTGGTTCACAGGTACCACCTTTGTAACTTCATGGTATACTCATGGATTGGCAAGTTCCTATTTGGAAGGTTGTAACTTCTTAACTGCAGCAGTCTCTACTCCTGCTAATAGTTTAGCACACTCTTTGTTGTTACTGTGGGGTCCTGAAGCACAGGGAGATTTGACCCGTTGGTGTCAATTAGGTGGTCTGTGGACTTTTGTTGCTCTTCACGGTGCTTTCGGATTAATAGGTTTTATGTTACGTCAATTTGAACTTGCTCGATCTGTTCAATTGCGGCCTTATAATGCAATCGCATTCTCCGGTCCAATTGCTGTTTTTGTTTCTGTATTCCTGATTTATCCACTGGGCCAGTCTGGTTGGTTCTTTGCGCCTAGTTTTGGTGTAGCAGCTATATTTCGATTCATTCTCTTTTTCCAAGGGTTTCATAATTGGACATTAAACCCATTTCATATGATGGGAGTTGCTGGTGTATTGGGCGCTGCCCTACTATGCGCTATTCATGGCGCTACCGTAGAAAATACCTTATTTGAAGATGGTGATGGCGCAAATACATTCCGTGCTTTTAACCCAACCCAAGCAGAAGAAACTTATTCAATGGTTACTGCTAACCGCTTTTGGTCCCAAATCTTTGGGGTTGCTTTTTCCAATAAACGTTGGTTACATTTCTTTATGTTATTTGTACCAGTAACTGGTTTATGGATGAGTGCTCTTGGAGTAGTCGGTCTGGCCCTGAACCTACGTGCCTATGACTTTGTTTCTCAAGAAATCCGCGCAGCGGAAGATCCTGAATTTGAGACTTTCTACACCAAAAATATTCTCTTAAACGAAGGTATTCGTGCGTGGATGGCGGCTCAAGATCAGCCTCATGAAAACCTTATATTCCCTGAGGAGGTTCTACCACGTGGAAACGCTCTTTAATGGAACTTTACCTTTAACTGGTCGTGACCAAGAAACGACTGGTTTTGCTTGGTGGGCCGGGAATGCCCGACTTATCAATTTATCCGGTAAACTACTGGGGGCCCATGTAGCCCATGCCGGATTAATAGTATTCTGGGCCGGAGCAATGAACCTATTTGAAGTTGCTCATTTCGTACCCGAGAAGCCCATGTATGAACAAGGCTTAATTTTACTTCCCCATCTAGCTACTCTAGGTTGGGGGGTAGGTCCTGGAGGGGAAGTTATCGACACCTTTCCATACTTTGTATCTGGAGTACTTCACTTAATTTCCTCTGCAGTATTGGGCTTTGGCGGTATTTATCATGCACTTCTGGGACCTGAGACTCTTGAAGAATCTTTTCCATTCTTTGGTTATGTATGGAAAGATAGAAATAAAATGACTACTATTTTAGGTATTCACTTAATTTTGTTAGGTATAGGGGCTTTTCTTCTAATATTGAAGGCTTTTTATTTTGGGGGTATATATGATACCTGGGCTCCAGGAGGGGGAGATGTAAGAAAAATTACCAACTTAACCCTTAGTCCAAGCATTATATTTGGTTATTTACTAAAATCGCCTTTTGGGGGAGAAGGTTGGATTGTTAGTGTGGACGATTTGGAAGATATAATTGGGGGACATGTATGGTTGGGTTCCATTTGTATACTTGGTGGAATCTGGCATATCTTAACCAAACCCTTTGCATGGGCTCGGCGTGCACTAGTATGGTCTGGGGAAGCTTACTTATCTTATAGTTTAGGTGCTTTAGCCGTTTTTGGTTTTATAGCTTGTTGCTTTGTCTGGTTTAATAATACTGCTTATCCTAGTGAGTTTTATGGTCCCACTGGACCGGAAGCTTCTCAAGCTCAAGCATTTACTTTTCTAGTTAGAGACCAACGTCTTGGAGCTAATGTAGGCTCCGCTCAAGGGCCTACCGGTTTAGGTAAATATCTAATGCGTTCTCCGACCGGAGAAGTCATTTTTGGAGGAGAAACTATGCGTTTTTGGGATCTGCGTGCTCCCTGGTTAGAACCTCTAAGAGGTCCTAATGGTTTGGACTTGAGTAGACTGAAAAAAGATATACAGCCTTGGCAAGAACGTCGTTCCGCAGAATATGACTCATGCTCCTTTAGGTTCTTTAAATTCCGTGGGTGGCGTAGCTACAGAAATTAATGCAGTCAATTATGTCTCTCCTAGAAGTTGGTTAGCTACTTCTCATTTTGTTCTAGGATTCTTCCTATTCGTAGGTCATTTATGGCACGCGGGAAGAGCTCGCGCAGCTGCCGCAGGATTTGAAAAAGGAATTGATAGAGATTTGGAGCCTGTTCTTTCCATGACTCCTCTTAATTGAGACATGAAATCCAATGCTTGACGTAAGAATCACTTTGATTTTAGTATACATATTGAGTTGAGTCGAGGAGATCATATTGAAAAAATATTTTCTTTTTCAATTCATTTATATCTAATCTTTTTTCGGGCTCGGCTATATCACCACTTAGCCGAGCCCGAAAAAACCGAGCCAACTTAAATCAATTTAAATCAATAAAAGAAAAAAATCCATTCGCCAAGAAAAAGGAGAGAGGGGGATTCGAACCCTCGATAGTTCTTTGTTTGGAACTATACCGGTTTTCAAGACCGGAGCTATCAACCACTCAGCCATCTCTCCAAAAGCTAATTTCTATTTTATCTTTATTCCACTCAAGAGAACATGACCATACAAATTAATACCCTTTTCTCTATGATAAAGATATCCAGTGTGAATCTATTGGTCTAGTTCTCTATCCATATATATTATATATTATATATTCATGATCCAGCATGCTCTTTTGTGAAGTAAAAAAAAAAAAAACTACCCCTCGATTCATGCCTCAATAAGGAGTGTCATCTAAAATCAATGGATTCATGATAAAACCCCCCATAATGAGAATGTGTTTTTTATTTATTTTTGGAAGGGGTCAAATCAAAAGAAAAGGGGTTGGGGGATCAAATGGTATAGTTCTTTTGTTGGTAAATTAGAGGATTATAAACATGACTATTGCGTTTCAATTAGCTGTTTTTGCATTAATTGTTACTTCATCCATTTTATTAATTAGTGTACCTGTTGTATTTGCTTCTCCTGATGGTTGGTCAAGTAACAAAAATGTTGTCTTTTCCGCTACATCCTTATGGATTGGATTAGTATTTCTAGTGGGTATTCTGAATTCTCTCATCTCTTGAAACTATTCATTCTAGATCAAAAAACGAAATGACCCCTCCCCCCGAATTCTTTCGGGTTGTGAGGCACATGAAAATGGAATATATAAGACCCCACCAATAAAGAAAACGAAAACATTAATAATGGGAATTATTAATGGGAGGGGTCAAACTTCTTCTATTGGAAAAAGCTTATATCTTATACTTAATATGATATACATAGTAAAACGAAAAACTTGAAGATTAAAATATTCATATTATTTTCTGAATTTCATATTCTTTTCGGAATCGAAAATAAAATAGATATATAGATCATAGATAAATATCTATAATCTGCACAATTTGACATCAAAGTAACATGCTGGTGTCAGACAACTTCATCATTTTTTTATGCCAGTAGGTGTTCCAAAGGTAGCCTTTCAAATTCCTGGCGAGGATGAAGCTACTTGGGTTGACTTATACCATCAACTTTTTTACGACAGAATCCTTTTTTTAGGGCAAGAGATTGAGAGTGAAATAGCAAATCAAGTTGCTGGTATGATGATATATCTCAGTTTAGATATAAATAAATACATAGAGAAAAGAGAAATAAATAGAATAGAAAAAACAATCGATAAAAAAAATACATCAAATTTTTTTAATTTTTTTAAATAAAGGGGGATATATGAATCAAACGAAGAAAAATGACTTAGACATTTGGATTTTAGAATTGCGAGACATTTTTAGAGAGAGCAAGAATTCTTCCTATTTCTCAGATTCCTGGACACAATTCCATTCAGTCATATCTGTCATTCACATTTTTTTCCATCAAGAGAGTTTTATCAAACTCTTAGACTCCAGAATTTGGAGTATCCTAGTTTCACGCGGTTTAACAAGATATTTCACGATCAAGAATTTTGTCTTATTTCTACTAGCGATCCTTATATATCGTATTAACAATCGAAAGATGATCGAAAAAAAAAATATTTATTTGACAGGGCTTCTTCCTATACAAATCAATTCCATTGGATCCGGGAATGATCCATTGGAAGACTCAAAAGATTCGTTCAATATCAATAGGTTGGTCATGACTAGGTTGATTGTTCCGCTCCTGTCTGGTCCAAAAGAAAAAAATATATCTGAGAGAGATAATTGCTCTTTTTTCGGCGACAGATGGTCAGAACTTCATCTGGATTTGAATCCTACTGAGAAGTCCGCTCAAGATATAAAATTATTTAAAAAAGAAGAAGATGTTTCTTTTGTTCTTTCGAGGCAATCGGAAAATAAAGAAATAGCCAATATAGTTAAGATAATCATGTATTTACAAAATAATGTCTCAATTCATCCTATTTCATCCGATAGAGGATGTGATAGGGTTGCAAAGGAGAAACTTTTGACAGTTCCAAATCATATTTCATTCTTGAACAAAAAGCTAGTTTTTGGTTTATTTGATCTATTCCATGACCAGAATAGGGGGGGGTACTTGTTACATCGCGATTTTCAATCAGAAGAGAGATTTCAAGAAATGGCAAATCTATTCAATCTCTCAATAACTAAGCCGGATCTGGTGTATCATAATGGATTCTCTTTTTCTATTGATTTGTCGAAAATTGATGATAAACAATTTGTAAATCAAGTATTCAACTCCAGGGATGAATCAAAAAAGAAATCTTTATTGGTTCTGCCTCGGCTTTTTTACGAAGCGAATGAATCTTTTTATCCAAAGATCATAAAAAAATGGGTCCAGACCTCTTGTGGGAATTCTTTTCAAGGTAATCGATTCAATCGCAACTTAGAATATGTAATTAAAAGGTATGAAAATGATATTCATAATCATATACCTCTAAGGAAACACATGATCAATCAACGTTTCTCAAATTGGAAAAAGAGTCAGAAGAAATGCTTTGATCCTCTTCTTTTTATTTATCGAACCGAGAGATCCGTGAATAAGGATCCAAATACAGATAAATACAAATGGTCCAAGGGGAGCAAGAATTTCCAGGAACATTTGGACCATTTCATTTCTGAGGAGAATAGCCGTTTTCAAGTAGTGTTCGATCGATTACATATGAATGCATATTCGATTGATTGGTCTGAGGTTATCGACAAAAAAAATTTTTCTAAGTCACTTTGTTTGTTTTTGTCCAAGCTTCTTCCCTTTTTCTCTAACTCAGTTCCTTTTTTCTTGGTGAGTTTTGGGAGTATGCCCGTTCATAGGTCTCAGATCCATATGGATGAATTGAAACGTATGAATGATGCACTCGGGAATCAGTTGTTAGAATCAATGGGTCTGCAAACGGTTCATTTGAAAAAAAAGAAAGCCCTATTATTGGATGACTATTATACTTCTCAAAAATCGAAATTATTGATCAATCAGATAGCAAATCAAGACAATTGGCTGAATCCTGTGAAATGTTTTCATAGAAGTTCATTGATTTCCTCTTTTTATAAAGTAAATCGACTTCGATTCTTGAATAATCAAGATTTCGATTGTAAGAAAAGATTCTCTTTTTATGGGGAAAGGTCCTGTAATTATGATTTTTTGTATGAACAATTCCTCAATGTCTTGTTCAGTCGAAAGAAAATATTTTCTTTTGGCGACGGGAAAAAAAAACATGTTTTTTTGGACAGAGATACTATTTCACCAAGCGAGTTAGAGGTCTCTAACATATTAAATAATTTTCCGCAAAGTGGTGATGACGGATATGACTTGTACAAATCTTTCCATTTTCCAACTCGCGGTCCTAGAGCTATTGCGGACATTTCTGGAACACCTCTAACAGAGGAAGAAATAGTGAATTTTGAAAGAACTTATTGTAATCGTCTTTCCGCTATTAATCTGTCTGATCCAAAATGGAAAAAGTTGCATACGTATTTGGATTTCGATTTAAACATAGATTTGCTTGACACTGATTTGCGTGACACTCTATATACTCTATATTCATATACTCTATATTCTGAGGAATTTTTACCATCCGAAAAGAGGAAAAAAAAACCTCTAAAAAAATTCCTTAAAAAAGGGCAGATGTATAGAAACTTTCAAAGAAAGAGTAGTTTTTCAACCGTTCTCTCCAAATTGAAGCCATTGTACCCGTATATAATACCGTCGCTCCTTACCACGACAGGGCAAAAAAATCTACTTTTACTATTTATACATACTTTTTCAGACCTATTTGTGATACTAAAGAAGAGTCCTAAATGGAAAAAAATGTTATCTATTTTGCCTAATCTTATCCATGGAGCCAAGGCAATTCTTCGGAAAAAACTGGGTATTGGACAACGGAATCGTATAAGTGAGATTTGGAGTAAGTGTTTACATAAGTCTCTTGTAGAGGTGTACGAAAAAGATCTTCTTCACACAAATAATGAGTCACCATTCATATCGACACATCTGAGATCACTAAATATTGAGGAGTTCCTGTTTTCAATCCTTTTACTTCTTCTTATTACTGGATATTTAGTTCATACACATCTTTCCTTTGTTTCTCGATTCTCTAATGAGTTACAGACAGAGTTCGAACAGGTCAAATCGTTGATGATTCCATCCTACATCATTGAATTGAAAAAACTTCTGGATAGGTATGGTACATCAGAACAAAAATATTTCTGGTTACAGTATATTTTTCGAATGGCTCTAAAACAATTCGAAAATTTTCGAGAAGAAAGACGAGGTTCGCCTTCTGGCGTCCCAAGGGGTGAAGGTTTTAATCTCATGAAGTTCATAAGGATTCTACCAAATCCCATCAATCGAATCGCGTTTTTGAAAAATACGAGACATTTAAGTCATACAAGTAAAGAAATCTATTCATTGATAAAAAAAAGAAAAAACATGAATAGTGATTGCATTTCTGATAAAATAGAATCCTGGATCGCGAATAGTGATTTAATTGCTGATAAAGAAAGAGAATTCTTGCTTACTTTCTCTACCTTAACGACAGAAAAAAGGATGGATCAAATTTTAGTGAGTCTTACTAATAGTGATGAGTTATCAAAGAATAACTCTGGTTATCAAATGATTGAACAACCGGGAACAATTTACTTACGATATTTAATTGACATTCATAAAAAGGATCTAATGAATTATGAGTTCAATACATCCTGCTTAGCAGAAAGACGGGTATTCCTCGCTCATTATCAGACAATCACTTATTCAGAAATCCCGTGTAGGGCTAGCTGTTTGGATTTCCCATCTCATGATAAACCCTTTTCGCTACGCTTAGCCCTATCCCCTTCTAGGGGTATTTTAGTGATAGGTTCTATAATAACTGGACAATCCTATTTGCTCAAATCTCTAGCGACAACCTCCTATGTTCCTTTCATTACAGTATTTGTAAACAAGTTCCTGGAGAACTTTCCTAGGGGTTTTGATACGAGTTATGATGAGGACGATCTTTTTGATCAAAGAGAGGGTACCATTTACAGTCTTTTACCGGATTACGAGGGTAGTTGCTATAATCCAGAGAATTATGAAAGGGATCATAGCGACGATTTCGACCGTAAGCTTGATAGCCGATTGAAGTTTCTAAGTATGGAGGATCCGGTATCTAGCGATATCATACCGGAAAAGGAACTAGACCGGTTTTATCTCACAATTCAATTGGAATTAGTAAAAGCAATGTCTCCTTGCATAATTTGGATTCCAAACATTCATGATTTCGATAGGAAGGAGTCGGATGACTTATCGCTGGGTATATTAGTGAACTCTCTTTCCAGAGATTCTGAAAAAGGTTCTACTAGCAATAATCTTGTTATTGCTTCTACTCATATTCCAGAAAAAGTAGACCCTTGTTTAATAGGGACGGATAAATTAAATACATGCATTAAGGTACGAAGGCTTCTTATTCCACAACAAAGAAAGCACTTTTTTACTCTTTCATATACTAGGGGATTTCACTTGGAAAAGCAAATATTCAATACTAATCGATTGGGGTCTATAACTCTAGGTTCTAATGTACCTGATCTTGTAGCACTTACTAATGAGGCGCTATCGATTAGTATTATACAAAAGAAATCTATTATAGACACTAATATAATTCGATTTGCTCTTCATAGACAAACTTGGAATTTTAGATCTCATATAAGAGAGATTCAGGATCATGGGATCCTTTTTTATCAGATAGGGAGGGTTGTTTCACAAAATCTACTTCTCAGTAATTGCTCTATAGATCCTATATCTATCTATATGAAGAAGACAGCATGTCAGGAGGGGGATTCTTCTTTGTACAAATGGTACGTCGAACTTGGAAGAAGCATGAAGAAATTAACTATACTTCTTTATCTTTTGAGTTGTTCTGCCGGATCGGTCGCTGAAGACTTTTTTTCTGTACCCAGACCTAATGAAAACAATGATGCTTCTTATAGACTCCGTGAGAATGATTCTGATCTAGTTCATGGGCTATTAGAAATAGAGGGTGCTCTGCTGGGACCCTCCGAGACAGGAAGTCGGTTTGATAATGATGGAGTGCCGTTGCTTCTTCGGCCCGAAAGAAATCCCTTAAAGATGCTTCAAAATGGGTTTTCTTCTATCATTTATAATAGTGAACGATTTCTCTATAAAAAATATGAACCGGGGTTCGAAGAAGGGGAAGGAGTCGGAGTCTACGACCCGAAACAGATAGAGCTAGAGCTAGAGCTAGACCTAATGGAGGAATTATTGGAAAACATACTTTGGGCTCCTAGACTGTGGCGCCCTTGGTGCTTTCTCTTTGACGAAGGGTCCAATGAATTGAGATTTCCCTATGGGGAAGGGTCATTTCAGGACAAAGATGATTATGATGAAAAGGGTGAGAATGATTCGGAGTTCTTGCAGGATGGAACCATGCAGGACCAGACACGAGTGAGATCTTCCAACGAACAAGGCTTTTTTCACATAAGCCATTTCATTTGGGACCCCGGAGATCCACTCTTTTTGCTATTCCAAGAGGATGAGGATCCTGTGTTTTCACATCAAGAAGAATTTTCTTCAGAGGAACAGATACTTTTGACTTCCAAAACCAAGAAAACTTATTGGAAATATCTAGATGAAAGATGGTTGAGGAAGGATATGGAAGAACAGAATTTGAGATTATCGATTGATCGCGAGAGATGGTTTACAACCAATACTTCAGTATCAAATGAATTTTTTCGTTCTACTACTCTATACGAAAGTTATCAATATTTATCAAATGTGTTCCTATCTAACAGAACCCTATTGGCTCAAATCACAAAGACATTGTTGAGAAAAAAATGGGTTTTCCCAGACGAGATGCTTGTTATTATCTCTTCCAATAACGAACGATTGGTTTCACTGAATAATGAAATAAAATAGATACTTTCTTTCTCGTCGTCTCAAGTTGATATTAGGGGATCTTTCAATTGAGAAGATCCCCTAATATCGAGAATCCATATTGCCCTTGACCGAGCCCACTTGTTTTGAAGCAAATAAAGAGATCCACGGGGGGATTTGTCCTATTCAGATATTCACAACCAATAAGTACAGAATTTTCTTTTCAGATAGGTCCTGAGAAAGAAGGTTGGCATGCCAACAGGCGTCTATTATGGAATTCACCCGACCCGAGAGTACAGTACCCATTTTTTGGAATGTCGAGTGCCAAAGTCATTGAATGGGTAAGTCACCAATCTCCTAAATCGAATATAAAATCTACTTTATCCGTTGGTTTACAGGGGTTGCAGGCGGGACGATTTCAAAATGGACTCTCCATTCATTTCATTAGATAGATAAGATCACCAAAACTTCGTGATCTGCTGGCGAACTTATTCCAATTCCATAATAGATCTCAATATTATGCCTTGAAGAGGACTCGAACCTCCACGCTGTATTAGCACGAGATTTTGAGTCTCGCGTGTCTACCATTTCACCACCAAGGCATCAATCATATTCTATGAATATGATTACTTATGGAATATATTACAAACTCTTAGTATAAGATATTATTAGATATCTTATTCTATATAGAATTAGATATCTTATTCTATTAGAATAAGGATGGGATAGAATTTGCCGTTGTTCCTCAGTAGCTCAGTGGTAGAGCGGTCGGCTGTTAACCGATTGGTCGTAGGTTCAAATCCTACTTGGGGAGATTTTTTTCATTTCCAATGAAAGAATTTGGAATCAAAAGGAAGTGTAAAGTTTGTTTCTATTACATTCTATCTCATGATATACTATTCTACTATATTTCTACTTTACATTA
>CAWUDS030006058.1:0-41228 GCA_963859935.3 Lathyrus sativus | reverse complement strand
TTTTCTTTTCATATCCCTAACTTTTGCCTGGACTGACTCCTTTTGAGTTTCTTTTGATTTTTTTAAGTCCAGCGGGATGCCCTCATTTTTGCCTAAGTCATTTGTTTTGAAGTTTTCTCGACTTAGCGGGCTTTTGATTCTCCTTTTTTCATTTTTTCGAACAGGTCGTGTGACACTGGTTGTCTGACTCTTTGGGAAGTGATGTGGCTGTCCCACTCTTGATTGAACCATTGTGGTCTTTTAGGTACGACCTCTAGGGGTGTGATTGATCCTCGAACGGACACTCCTTTTGCAATTTAGACGCTCGGTCAAATTAGCTAACACCTACCCTGCCCCAGGTTAAAATTGAGGTTTTTTCGTTCACAGAAAGAAACTCCTACTACAAGGCTCAAAGGGGTTGACAAGGGATTATCTTCCTTATGTCTCCGGTGTTTAGGGATTTGAAGCAATGCCTGTACATCATCAACAGGTTTTATTTCAAAAGCATACAATATCGGTAGTTGCATGTCGGTCATTTTCGTCATCCTCCCCAAATTCTTATTAACCAAGCGGTGGACCTTTGTAAAAACAATTAGTGAACACGACTGGATTCAATCAAAACATGCATATTTATTTCATTATCATCAATTTGAATGAAAACAACAAGTTTTACAAACAAGCTTACGAATTCAAACAGGAAAGCAACTACAAATGCAAAGAAATGACAAGCTAATACAAAGAAAATATGCTAGCTTCCGAGAACCGGGCTTTTGCATCTGCCCTGCTGCTGAAACAGCTATCTTTATTAGAGGCAATTCGATGTTGTCCTGATCTGCTTTCAACGACCCAGCCAAATTATAGAGCCCTTCCTCCTTCATTCAGATGATTTGGGGACCTCTTGGCCCGAAGCTGATTGCTGCACTATCAAGCAGATCCTGCACTTTGTGCTTAAAAGCATGGCAACCTTCTATATCGTGACCCGGGGCTCCAGAATGAAACTCACAGTGCTTGCTTGCATCATAACCAAACGGGGGAGCTCCCGTTATTGGCGCCAGAGTTCTTTTCTCTACCAGATTCAATCCCAACAATGTCTGCAACAACTCGGCATATGTTGAGGGAGGCTTCTCAAACACTCTTCTCGGTTTACCACCCTGGAATCTTCGCTGAGCTTGCTGTGCCCCCTGCTGTGGCTGCTGTTGCCGGTATCGGGTTGACCCTTGAACACCCTTCGTATCAAATGCAACATCGGTTTCTTGACCTTCAATGTACTGATTAACGCTCTCCTTATGCTTAACCATTTTCTTTCTTAGATCTGCCCCAGGAATAGGCAACAGTTGTGGTCCTGGAGATTCTGACACCATGGAGTCCAGGATACGCTTCTGACCCACTGCAGTTTTAGAAACATCTGTCATCTTAGCATCGACTGAGACAGGAGCAATATGCACAGCTACGCCGCTCGGCGTGAATTCAATATTGTGCGAGTCAATCAGGTCTTGAACATTGTGCTTAAAAGCATGACAACCCTCGATGTCGTGCCCGAATGCCCCGGAATGAAACTCACATTGCTTACTGGCATCGTACCCATGAGGAAACACTCTCGTTGGTGGTGTCAACATTCTCTTCTCAACCAGATTAAACCTCAATAAGATCTGCAAGAGCTCAGCATAGGTCATAGGTGGTGCCTCAAATATTCTCCTTGGCTTTCCTTCCTGGATCTTCCGCTGAACCGGATGTATCTTCTGTTGCTGCTGCTCAGGTTCCACATGCGCAGGTGGCGCGAGCTTCTTCATTGCGGCTTCAAATAGCTGATCGTCTTCTTTTCTAAGCACATTCTTGACTACCTCCATGATCAAACTCATTTGGGTCTTCAGCTGACTGTTCTCCTCTTTGAGAATCTTCTGCTCCAGACGCATCTCTTGCATGTCTCTCATCATCTGCCCCAGCTGGCTTCGGACTTCGATCAATTCAAACTGATTCTGTTCCATATCTCTGAAGGAGTTCCTGCAATAAACTGGATGATGATGAAATAAGGCCCACGGTTCTGATATACCTGCTAAATGATAATGCAGCGTAGCAAACAAACACATATTCATAACGAGACCAAGAAAAACTCAAGCTATAAGCACACAGACAAACATCTCCCACATATGTACAACCAACAAAATCAGCAGGTGAGCACAAATGAGTATGAATATAACGACCCCAGCCAACAATCCTGGTGGTGGTCGGCAGATACTAGTGCACAAAATCTAAACGGATTAAGCAGAGAAAACAGATGCGACACCCAGCACAGAAACCTCTAGAAACTTCTCCCATATTCAATTGAACTCTCCGATTGACAATCTTCGGAGCACACACTTCCTGTGGAGTCTTCCATGACATTAACTGACGAACCCGCACAACTGGAGGATGGAAAATCATTAATCTGAACAAAACCCTGAGGAGTGATGCAAATACGGCTAGAGTCTAACAGATCTTGAACCTGGCTTCTAAGCACTTTACAATCATTGGTTGAATGCCCCTGTGCCCCAACATGGTACTCACAGCGGGCGCTGGCATCAAAACCTGGAGGATAAGGTGGAATCACCGGCTTAGTCTCTTTCGGCACTATCAATCCACTTTTGACCAGATCTGGCAACAACTGACTGTACGACACCGGTAGCTGAGTAAACTGCCTTTCAGGTTTCCTTGGTCTTCGTGGAGCATGCTGACGCGATCGGCGATAGGATGATCATTGACTTGAAGTATCTGAAGACTGATCCTGAGATGCTAGAGATTCTGAGGTGGCGTCATCTCCTTCCCACTCTTCTTGAGAACTGACAATTGACTCAATCTTATCAACTGGGACGTAAGGAACTCCTCGAAACTTTCCACTCCTGAGTCCTCGCTCAACAATCTCTCCCAGCCTCATCAGGCCCACAAAGTTTGTGCAACTGAACAATTTGTCAAAATAATGGCCTTTCAGAGTACCCAAGAAGATGTCAACCAGTTCTCTTTCCGGAAGCGGTGGTCGAACACTAGCAGCCAATTCTTTCCATCTTCGCAAATACGCTCTGAATGATTCATTCTCCGCTTGAGACAATTCTTGCAGATCTACGAGACTAGGAGTCAAATCCAAGTTGTAATCGTACTGCTTCATGAAAGCTCTGGCTAAATCCACCCAAGATCGAATCTGATCACTCTCCAATTGCACATACCATCTCAACGATGCCCCAGTCAGGCTATACTGGAAGCAATGGATCATCAATTTGTCATTTCGCACAAACGAAGTCATCCTTCGGCAGAACATCATCAAATGCAGCTTTGGACAGCTATCTCCTCTGTATTTTTTCGAATTCCGGCACTTTGAACTTGTACGGCAACACCAGGTCAGGAACCAAACACATGGCTACAGCATCCAGGTTAATAGCATCCTTCGCTTCCAAGGCTTTCATTTGCTCTTCCAACACTCGGACTCTTCTACCATCGTCAAGAGCTCTTGGGTCTACTAACCCGGTCGCTGGAATATCTCTTCGGTAATTCATTACAGGGAAAGCAACACATTGATTGTTAACAGGAGGATAACGTTCATTTCGGGCAAGAAACTGCTCATGCCGATCTCTGTTCTCAACAGCAGGCTGCACAACTTGGGCTGCAGTAAGATTGTTTGCTTGCGGGAAGCCTTCCATAGAATCATGCTGATGGTTGGACGCCACAGTAAACCTTGCCAAAGTGTTAGGAGCCTGGAAATTGCCTTCAGACATAGCTACCAATTACCTGTAACGGACTATGCTGCTTGATTCTGCTCAAATCTGCTTCAGCCCCTTGGTCGTCTTCAGCACTCTACTCTTGCCTCAAACAATTCCCCGAGAATTACCCTCTGGTGAAAACAAAGGTTGGATAAGTGCTCTGACCTGCTAGAGAAATGCTATGCAGTATGATTTATGCAAACAGAAATACAAAAATGCTAACGTGCATGTGTGCATTGGAGATATCTTCCCTCCAATTCCGGTGTCAGTGGTAGCAAGACGAGATAAACCATAAAGACAATATTTGGAAAAACCCTCATATATTGATTAGAATAACAGTCTTGTCAAGAAGTTACATAACTATGCTCCATACAGCTGATATGACAAAGAGGATCCCAGCCAACATGCCTGGTGGTGATCTCAACATACAGAATACAAGAGAAATCAAATACGGGTACGGTTGCGGAAGTCCTCGACCATCTTCTTTGTCTCTGCATGATCCGGTTGATTAATCAAACCTTCTATCAGCCGATCCCTCTTCCTGACCGTCCCCTGGATGTCTCTGACAAAGTCTTCCCAAGCCTTATCATTGGCACCACCCCCAGGTTTGGGTCTCTTGGCATCTGCTCTATGCTGGAAATCTTCCAAATTCTTCATGGCATCTGTCAACTTGCACTCGGCCTCGTATCGGCGACAAGCTTCTTCTTCAAGCTCTTCGTTCTTCACCTTGACCTGTTCTTCTAACTGAGCAATCTGTGTCTTCAGCTCTCCTTCTCGCTCCTTGCGCTTGGTCATAATGAGATCCCAGTGTTCTCTGAACTTGGCTAGCTTTGTGTAGGCCCTTTCCAGCTCTTGCTTCTTGGTGGCCAACACACTACTAACTGAATCTACATCTAACTCCAGACGCTTCTTGGTTTCAGTTAATTCCAATAGCGTAGTCTTCAGATGTTTCAGAGTTTCATCCTGTTGCTTAGAAAAGTATCCTGTTTCAATCTTTTCATGCCGAAGCTGGGCATTCTCCTGCTCTAAAGCCTCTTTAGCCCTTGCTAGCTCTTCTTTCTCCGCCATCAGCTGCTTGAATACCTGAATGTCCACAGTGGTAGGCTCCTCTACCGGAGGAGGATGCAATGGCTGAACTGCTGGATACGGCATAAGGAACTTCACAGCTCGCTCACGAATCCATTCTACATATGGGCTAGGACCTCGAGTATCCCCTCTGCTACCTGAAAGCTTCCCTCTCTTGTGCAAGTTTTTCCAGGCTTTCTCAAGTTTGGTCAGCATTTCTTTCCCTATTGCCCCGGTGAGATACAGAGATTCCTGTATCTCCTCGGGCTTTGGCGCTCCTTGAGGTATGTACCCAAATTGCTTGATCAATAAGGAAGGGTTATAGTTGACACAACCTTTCCTTCCTATTAACGGAACATTCGGGAATCCTTCGCCTTTGAGTATGACTTCAGCTCCAAATACCTCTTTATTGGTCCATACCACGTTCTCAGCAGTTAATCCCATTAAGCGCTCGGGCCATCCTAGAGAATTGATAGATGTGACAAAAGGACCTGACTTAGGCAAATGACTGGTGAACCACCTGCATAGGAGAGGTACACAGCAAGACACATTCCTTCCTCGTCGCTTTTCATTCTGATAATGAGTTGAATGGTGGATATCTCCCAGCAAAGTAGGAACTGGGTTCTTCGCAGCCAAAATATAGAAGGCATCAGAATCAACAAAATCAGGAATATTCGGGAATAACACGATGCCATACACACATACAGCAAGGATGACGTCAAAAACATCCCAGCTACCCTTCTGGGCGTACTCTCGAGCCTTCTCCACTAAGACATCCAATGGAAATCCCCATACGTCTCCTCTTCTGATCATCTTCCCAGACAGCTCAGACTCTTTCAAGCACAGGATGGCAGAAAGCTCAGCCAGCTTAGGCTCAGCGTCCGTACGATAAAAAGGCATCTGCTCACGGATCGGTATATCCAGAAGTGCGGAGTACTCCTCCAGGGTAGGAGCCAAAACGAAGTCGGGAAATACAAAACACCTGAGCTCCGCGTCGTAGAACTGTAACAGAGTATAGATGCCGCTGGTCTCGTAGGCAGATGGCTGATAAACGTAGGTCAGAATCCTCCCATATCTCTTTCTGAAGTCACCCATTCCCCTCTTCTTAGCAATAGCAATCAACTCTAACAATAGACTGATATTCGGCGACGGAAACTTATAGGGCAATACTCTCTTCAGGTTTTCCATGTCTTGCTAGGAACAAACACCAGAACTGGAAGGGAAAATATGTACCTGCAATACACACACGTTAGTTGAATGCAGATGGTAATGCAATGATGCAATATGATAAATAATGCAATCTGCGAACACCGGGGCTATGCTGTAGCCTGAAGAGGAATATCTCTGTGGTCAAGAACAGAAAACCACCCCGGTCATCAGAACCTCATGACACTAACTATCATCTGATACTCAAAATATCAATCCCCTGGTAAGAAAACCATCTGAACCTCTGTATCTGACGAGAATACCATCTGATAATAGCCTCAACCTCAGATAAGAAACCCATTTGACCCATACAACACACCTGGAGATGAATCAAGAACACCATCTGACAAAGATACTGAATCATGGTTTCTGAAGGCCAGTTTTCCTGCAATAACCCAGTCCCTCTCACAGGTAGGATAAACCTAATCCACGGACAAAGGTACGGCATCCTATGCGGTCATCAGCGTCACAGACTTTCATGAATGACGATACGATTCCCAGAAGGAGTGGCATCATCAAGTCATGAAGAGGCCTCACTTAGCTGATTTCCAAATGATCGGTCCCCAGAGTCGACAACCCTCACGTCTGGACTCCCCTCAGATCCTCAGGACCGGAAAGGAGCACCTCTGCAAGAATCTCGTCTGAGCGCAGATTTTCGTAGGGAACTGTGCCTGCTCAGCAGACAGGTTCGTCTACTACTTCTCCGCAACTATATCTAGGTGTGTACTCAAGCCCAGGTCCGGCTTTTCACTCACAGTAACCTCCCTTTGCCCACAGCAATAATCATAATAATATAATGCTGGAAAATAAATGCGGAAAGGTAAAGGTACAGAAAAGTAAAGTGCAGGAAAGTAAAACACAATATGCACAACACCCAACAAATGAACACCCAAGCGCTAGGATTGACTCGCGTAGGGGATGGGAAACGGTCCCAGCATAAGGGATGGGAAAAGTCCCTAGATGCTATAGATCCCCAGCAGAGTCGCCAGCTGTCGCTACTGCGAAAATCGGCGCCGGCTTGACAGGAGAGTCGCCACCGTGCGTTATTTATCCCTCAGAGCGGGAAAGGAAACGCTCGAAGTAAACCTCGCAAAGACGGGAAAAGGTATGGTCATCGCAACCAAAACCTGGATTCGGGAGTCGGTTACGCAAGGGGAAGGTATTAGCACCCCTCACGTCCATCGTACTCGATGGGATCCACGCTTGGTGTTTATAGGTAAAAGGGTGTATTATCTATCTACGCTAATGGCTGGTCTGAAAAGAAAATAAAAGGACAGGACTCGACAGAACATACGGTGTTCTGGGCCTACGTATTCCCTCGTGCAATGGGAAAGTCAGAGTCAACGTAGTTCGACTTCCTACGTCTAAACGGGGGAAAGGTTGCTCGCCAGGACATCGCGTCCTGTGCCTACGTACTTCCATCTAGTATGAAAGATCAGAGCAAACGTAGTTCGGCTAACTACGGGTAAACAGGGGCTCTCACACAGCAGTGAGAAAACAAACTGGTCTCTAAGGCTCGGGAACCTACAAATACGATCTGGTCTCGAATGCACTTGGGCAAGAGAAAGGGATAACAATTAGTCGTTAGCGGGAAAGTCTCGATCGCACAGCCGCGAGAGAACAAAGGTTAGTCGTTAGTGTGCTCGCTAGGATATCGCATCCTATGCCTACATATCTTCGTCTGGAACGAAGAATCAGAGCAGCTGTAGTTCAGCTAACTACGGTTCAAGCTACTCAAAAGCTCCTACAGAAAGGAAAGGGAAACCCTGGAACTATAGCTGAGAAACAGGGGAATCTACCTACTGCTATCACCTGGTTGACCATCCTAATGTCTATCATAACAACTCCGCCGCAGAGAAGTCAGAGCTCCTAAGGGATCATGGCAACAGGACTGAACTACAAACAAGAAACTGCAACGTAAAGGAATACTGAAAATATGCATGAATGCAACAAACAAGGCGCAGAGGCCGCAAACCGCAAAGGCAAGGGAGCTCAGCTCTACCGAATACCAACAAGCAAAGCCACGCAATAACAAACAAGCAGAAGGAGGACCGCCTCAACTTCTCATGCACACAAAGTCTACTTCTAAGATGCACCTACTCAGAACTATCTAGATGAATACCTAAGTCTAATGCAACATAACATCACACAAGTCAAACAATACAAAGAAACTAACCCTGAGCAGGGCCTCTACCTATAAAACAAGAAGCTACTCCTGGGCAAGGCCCCTAACAAACCTGAAACAATCTCCTAATCTATCTCTAAACAGAACTCTATACGGCACCCTAAGCAAAGATCTAAGCAACAATCCTAATCAAAAACCCTAAGCAAGAGGAATCAATCCCAGTCTCCAAGCTTCAGAACAAGCTTACCAGAGAAAGGAAGCTAAGCAGACAAGCCCATAATGCTTTCCTCAGGAAAGTACCAGGAGGTTACTACTCAGGAGTCATATCCTATGCGGCTCGACAACTGTGATCAGTTTACATTCCTCCTCAGGAGAAATTAAACTCACATGAAGGCTCCGGCATCACTGGATATTTGAGAAACCTATATGCACTAGGGGAACTAAGTGGGCAGACTCATAGGACCTTCCTCAGGAAAGTACTAGGAGGCTGACACTTAGGAATCGTATCCTACGTGGCTCAACAACTGTGATCAGTTTATATTCCTCCTCACGAGAAATTAAACTCACAAGTCGGCTCCGACATCATTGGATACTTACGAAATCCTAGATAAACTAATGGAACTAAGTGAATAGACCCATAGGACCTTCCTCAGGAAAGTACTAGGAGGCTTCCACTTAGGAATCGTATCCCATGTGGCTCAACAACATGTGATCAGTTTACATCCCTCCTCGGGAGGAATTAAACTCACATGAAGGCTCCGACATCATTGGATACTTACGAAGGAGGTGAGAAGAAAGAATGAGAGTCATTCATAGTGCCTTCCTCAGGAAAGTACCATAAACTCCCTTCAAACTTCAGGATCTCGAACCTCACAAACAGACAACAAGCTCCTAGACTAAGCCTCAATCCACTGCAACTTTGCAAGCTCCAGCAGGACCTCCATCAGCTCCCACCTTGAGAAGAACCCACAGGCCAACAAACCTCAAGGAACTATCTCTGAAGTTCAACCATAGTTGATCTTCATAGTCAGAAGTCATCAAGACTTCTCCTATCTTCAGGCTCAGACAAATCATATCAGAACATCCTATAAAAATCTATCAAAAATCTAATGGGAAACCTACATGGCTCTAGGGCAACATACTGAAAAATCAGAACAAAATTCAACACCAGATGAAAGGACTAAAATCAGCAACACAGACATATCCACAAACCAATTATTCAACATCAATAACAGTGGAAAAATGCAATTAAAATGAAAATGCATGATTAAGCTAATGTTTCTGCACTATAAAATTCTACACTGAATTACGAGTCCACAGAAAAAAGAACGGAATTATTTGACTAAATCTACCATTTTTTATGAATTTTCTAATGATATGCATGCATTGAAAATATTAAAAAACATCAATTAAAATGGGAAATATACAAACAATAACAAACAAAAATAAAATGACATTTTTATTTTTATTTAATTTTCTAGGAATTATGATGAAATGGTAGAAAAAAGAATTATTAAAAAACAACTATTTTCATTTTATTAGGAATTTTCTAATATGCAAAGAAAATGAGAGAAATTGAAAGAAAATAAAGTTGAAATAATACTGGAGGGGGGTACTAACAGCAATGGTTATGAGTTATTAATTCATTGGGCCCTGATTGGGGGGTGCTAAAAGCAATTTGGGCGCAGGGCCCAGCTACCAAAAATAACTAACAAACACAGCAAGCAGAAAGAAACCTGGGGGGTGCCGTTAGCAGCTTATTTCAGTTATTTTCATTGGGCCTACGCCCAGGGGGGTGAATTGAGTGAAACGGGGTGTAGTGTTCAGAAACACACTTGGGCTTAGCCCAATGTCCAAACCCTAATCCAATTGGGGAACCCTAACAAACAAAACCTAATCCCCTCTCAAACGCTCTGGTACTGTTCACGCTCCTAATTCCCCAAACCCTAGCCGCTTTGTTCGTCTTCCCCACCCTATCTCTTCTCTGCAACCCTAAGTTCTAACCTCTCTCCCTCATTCAATCTCTTCACAACGCTTGACATTAAACCCAAATCCTAACAAAACTCCTACCCAATCTCATGCTCAATCTGAGTTCTAGATGAAACAAAACAAATTGATACGTCCTAGCAATCAAAGGAACACATACCTGGACACGAATGGCTTGGGAATCTCTGGGAGCTTGCTCAGAAACACTTGATGATCTCAAGATATTACGCCAAAACTGGAGAACCTTGGCGTGAGTTCCTTGAAGCTCTTTCAAAGATCTTCTGGTGAGCGGTGAACGCGAGGAGGATTCTTGAAGATCGGACGAGGAATGAAGGATGAAGATGGCGTTTATGATGATGAACGCGTTGGACGCTAGATTGAGTTCTGAGGATCTTGAAGCAGATTCTGGAAACTCTTCATAGTTGAAGATTGGATGATGTGATGAAGCTGGGTGGATTCTGGAAATTCTGGGACGAAGATGATGGCGTTCTGGAGAATTTGATGAAGATAGTTGGCGTTCTGGAGAATTTGATGAAGATTGTTGAAGGTTTGAGTGGATTCTGGAAAAGTTTGTATGAAGGTTGTTGGCGTGCTGGAGAATTTGATGAAGAACGATGAAGGTGGACGAAGGAGCAAGATGAAGATTGGCGTTTCTGGGGATTTTTTTGATGTTTGCAGATTCCGGTGAGTGAGACGGTGGCCGGAGGTAGTTGGGGGTCACCGGCGGTGGGAAGTTACGGCTGATGCATGGCCGCCGGTGAGGTTGCTGGTGAAACTCAGGCGATGGGTGTGGGGGCGCCAAGTGTCTCAGGGAGTGGTTGCATGGGATACGCGTGTCAGCAGAGAGAGAGAGGGTGAGCTTCGGTGGGACGCGTGGCGTGATTCTGGGGAAGTCTGAGGGTAACGTGGGCCAACTCTTGAGCCACCACGTGGCTGCCTCTATTTATGCCACTTGAATTCGTTGGAAGCTTCCAGAAGCTTCTGGGAACAGCTGGACATTTGGACTTGTTGGATCATTTCCTGGACTTGCTGACTTGCAATCTGATGAGAAATGGGCCTCAACAACTGGACTATGGCCCACGAAAATGACCAAAAAAATCTGTAAAAAAACTGAATAATAATAAAACACAATTAAGCCTAATTATACCTAATTAATACCAATTAGCATCTAATTAACTAATTACCCTAATCAACTATCTTAATCCTAATTAAATCTAAAAAAAATCAATTAACCTAATTAAACTCTAAAAAGTCAATTAACCTAATTAAACTCTAAAAAGTGAATTAACCTAATTAAACTCTAAAAAAATGAATTAACCTAATTAATTCTATATTTCCCTAATTAAATCTGAAAAAAAACAATTAAGATCTAATTGACTCTAAACTTCTACTAATTTCTATTAAAATTCTAATATCATTTAATATCTATTAAAATCTATCATTAATAAGAAAAAAAAAACTATATTATTTTCTATATTATCTAAAAAACACTTAAACCTATTTTAAAATCTATATAAAATTCTAAAAATGATTTAAAAATTCTACAAACTTCTAAAAAGAAAATTAAACTATTAAAAAAATACAAAAACTCTATTTAAATTCCAGAAAAATCTATAAAGCCTATCTAAAAATTCACAAAAGTCTATAAAAATCCTAAAAATGCAGATGAATGCAAATGACCCCCGTAAAAGAGCACACGAGACCAGATCGAATCGAACAGAGAGCCCCGGGCATCAGAATATCATCAAAACCACTGTGCAAGCTAAAAATCACCGAGGAGCGCACAATTTCCTGAAAATAAAACCCTGGTGATCTGGACTGGGTCTGCCATATCTGATAGACAAAAATCAAGCTGTAAACTCTGATATCCCCTGCTTGTGCACAAAAATCATACATCTGAGCTGTGAATATGAAATTAAACCATGAGTCAGATAGGAGAATCAGTTGGTCAAATTTTAGGGTGCAACAATGACCCTTTCCTCTTGCTTGAGAAGCCTGGCTAACTCTTTGGGTAGTTCACCGTCTTCGTCAGTCTCTTCTTCAGCTTGATAAATGGGATTATCAAAGTCATACGAAGTCATAGCCGAACCTGAATCGATGGCATCTGATAGAAAAGACCTGCATGAGGATGTTATGTTTATCATGCGATGAAACAAACAAAACACATTGCCATTTTTATGTTTAATATAAATGCAAAACAAAAATAAGAAAAACAGGGATCACGATATTTGAATGCGAAAACATCCTTTATTTAATGATAAAGTGCAAATAACAAGAGGGCCCCACACATGGGTCACTACGTCTTGGGCAGAACGTAGGACTGAACATAGTCAAAACAATGAACATTACTTTGCAGTAGTAACATGAATGACTTCTTTGGTAGTCCAGTTGCACAACTTCTGGCCAGGAGTACATGGACGAATCCAACATCCATATCGTAGTCACTGTCACCTTCATCATCTCCAACGGCATTAATCCTGTCAAATATCACACCACTGCTGGTGAACTGAACAGGTCCCCTGTACTTCGGAGTGCTCTGAGAAGAACTGGAGGGTTTGTATCCCAGGCCGAACTTGTCCTGCTTGACGGGAACATTAAGAACTTGTCCCCACTTCTGAGACGAGCTGGATTCTACGATAGCACGAGCTTCCTTAAGTGATGACATCAAAACCTCTGGGCCCTTGGCTTCTGCAGGAGACTTCCCTTGAATATGAACTGTTTTGAACGCCTGGCAGAGTGTTTCGTGGATCTCCCCATCCACTTCCACGTACTTGAAGGATGATAAATGGCTAACCATAATATCCTCTTCACCGCATACTGTGACTATCTTCCCCTCCACCATATATTTTAATTTTTGATGCAACGTTGAGGTGACTGCCCTTGCAGCATGTATCCAGGGTCTACCAAGCAAACAACTATATGCTGGCTAGATATCCATAATATAGAAAGTTGCATCAAAGATCTCTGGTCCGGTCTGAATAGGCAACGTGATCTCTCCAAACACTGATCTCTTAGATCCATCGAAAGCCCTCACGACCAAATCACTTGGCGTGCATATCAAACCTTGAATGTCCAAATTCATTAACGTCTGCTTTGGAAGCACATTGAGAGATGATCTTGTATCAACCAGGACATGCGACATCAAAGAACCTCTACATTCCAAGGATATGTGCAAAGAATGGTTATGGTTTCTCCGGGCAGGAGTCAGATCCAAATCAGTAAAATCGAGACCATTACCGGCGTTCACGTGAGCTACTACCCCCTCAAACTGATTAACAGAAATCTCCTGGGGTACGTACGTTACATTCAAGATCTTTAATAATGAATTGCGGTGCGCCTCTGAACTCAACAACAATGACAGGATAAAAATCTTCGAAGGAGTCTGATTCAAGTGATTCACAATGTTGTAGTCACTTTTTCAAATAAGCCTCATAAATTCCTCTACATCCTTTGAAAGGTCATCAGCACCGACCTGTGGTTGGACATTCTCTTCAATCACGACCTTTCTTTTACCTTTGTCATTCTTATCAGCATTAACCTCTGGTGGTGAAAAGACCCTACCACTTCTAGTGATACCTCCGGCCCCGACTATATTCTCAACCGATAAATTTCCATCTGTAGACGCTGTCCTTTCCTGCTTTTGGCCATTACAAAACACCTCTCCCCTATAATTCCATGGGATAGCTCTAGTGCTCTCGTATGGCACTGGTCCAGGTACAGTAATGATAACCGGAGCTGGCCTAGCAGGCGCTGAAATATTAATCGTCCAGTATGGAATGGATATCGTAGCAACTTCGCTTCCATCATTACTCACTCTATTCTCAGCATCTTCTTTCACAACTTTATCAAATTGCAAACAACCCTCATCCATCATTCTCTGAATACCCTTTCTCAAAAGATCACAACCCTCTGGATGCACTTCACACTATGAGCAGTCAAGAGAACATCCTGGAAACACCCCCTTCTTCAACAAGCTAGCCTTCACAAACCCCAGCGGAGTCTTCAAATCCCCAACATCAGTTACCAGATTTAGCTTCTCCCCCTTAATAATGGCATTGGCTCCTGCCACCCCATGATTCGACATCGGGTTTTAAGTCACATTTGGTCCATCTTTAGTGAAATTGATAGCTTTGGAATCAAGCAAGTCCTGTACTTTATGCTTGAAAGCTTTGCAGTGGTCAATATCATGGCCTGGAGCACCTGAGTGAAAATCCCAATGAGCGTTCGCATCGTACCCAGCAGGCGGCGGACCAGTGAGAGGAGCCATAGTCCTCTTCTAAACCAATTGTAACTGCAGCAAATGTTGTAACAACTGAGAATACGACATTGGAGGATTCGCGAACTACCTATCAGCCATTCTGCGCTTGGCAACATAAGGTCGTGGAACATTGACTTGCTGTTGAGCTGCAGCCGGGATATCTACTGTAGTGACTTGTTGAGGATAACGGGACCGAGCTCTACCTTTACCCTTGTGAGCAATAGCATTTGCATCCCCCTCCCTTCTCTTGGGGTTTGCAGAATACGACTTCTTTGTTCCTCCCGAAGAGGATCCACCACCACTCGGAATCTTACCAGACTGAACCCCACTTTAGATTCGCTCACCAGCAATTATCAAATCAGAAAACCCTGCAGACATGCAGCCTATCAACTTCTCAAAGTACACACCAGGTAGCGAAGCCATGAACAGGTCGATCAATTCCCTTTCAACCATAGGGGGTTTCACCCTTGCAGCTAAATCCCGCCACCTCTGGGCGTATTCCTTGAAACTCTCAGTACTCTTCTGCGACAAGCTCTGCAATTGTACCCTGTTGGGCGCTAGATCACTATTATACTGATAGTGATGCACAAAAGCTTCAGCCAATTCTTTCCAACTGCAGATATGAGTTCTCTCTAGTCCCATATACCATTCCAAAGACGCCCCTGCCAGACTGTCTTGGAAAAAATGCATCAGCAGCTTTTCATCGTTGGAGTAAGCAGACATCTTCCTGAAATACGCCCGAATAAGCACTCTTGGATAAGTTATCCCTTTGTACTTATCAAAATCGGGAACCTTGAATTTGGGGGGAATCCTGTAACATCCTAATTTTTCCATACACTAAATAATATATCTAGTTAGATTTGAGATTTTAACAATGCTAGTTATTAAAAATTAAATGTTGAAACTAACACTTATAATAATTAATTTATTAATTAATTACTTTTTATATTTATTACTTTTATTCTTCAATTTGAATATCATCGTTTCATTTTATAAACTAAACTTTGAAATTTAAATTGGTACTTAAAACCCTTAACTTTAAGTTAATTAATTATTCATATTATTATTATCATTATTGTTGTTCTTGTTTTGTTATTATTAATTGATTTTATTTTATTTGAATATTATCATTTTACTCTATAAACCAATTAATAAATAAAATAATCTTAAGACAATAAAAATATCAAATAACTATCCTTTTTACTATTTTTATTATTATTAATATTATTAACATTTTACTTTTTATAAAAGAAATATATATCTCATTTTCTATTAATATCCTACATAATATTATGTCATGAAATCAAGCTCCCATACCTTTGTCATAAATTATTTTCACAAAGTCATACTAGAACACCTAAAGCACTATTGATGAAAGATTAGTAAATATTTGATAGAGACATATTTACTAGCAAGAGTTGAAAAGTTGGAAGGTATGGGCAAAAGATGATAAATTATGTTATTTTAATATTTTACAACTAGTATAAATAGGGGTCTCTTCCACCCCATTTTCATTCATTCATTCACAAATCATCTTTCTTACTTCTTTACTTCTTTCCTTCTCTAATTTCTTCATATAGCAATATTAGTTTTAGTTATCGAAGTTCCCACGATATCGGTTCGTAACCTTTAGAGTATTTTGTGGTAAAAGTTCTTCTAAAGTTTCAAGGGAGTTTTATACGTCAAAGTTCTGCCCAAATCATTTTCATAAGTAATCGGTAAGCCGTTATAATGTCCATTTTATTTTAATTATATTATTTTAATTATGTTATTTATATAAAGGTTATTTTAAATTTTCTATGCAAATTCCGTTCAGACGTCGATATATTGAACTTATAAAGTCCAAAATAAATTTTACCATTTTAAGTCGTTATAATGCCCAAATTTTATTATAATTTAAATGTTATTAGAAATATACTCTTGACAATTTTCTAAAACAAACAAATTCAAAAGGAGGTATAATATAATTTATATTTGAATTTAATAATTATTTTGGAGGTTATTATGATATATTTAAATAAATAAATATTTCAAGTTATAACGGGATTATGTTCAATTAACCATAAATTATATTCTAATTATTTCATAAATTTCGTACAATCCAACGGTTATCGTAAATTAGGTTCTTGGCAAAGATCGAAGACAACACTTGTGGACTTTCAACAACACTCAACAAAAGGTGGGGGCAAGATTTCGTATACGATTGGGACGGTTAGCGTAAAATAACTTAATATATATGTGTGTAGTGGTGACCTAAGCCCTACTAGCGATAAATAATTAAGGAGAGCCTATTCTCAAATAATGATTTTCACAAATCACTAGGCGAGGTTACGCCGGCCTTAATTAATTATCATAGGAATAATCTTTGACAATTTGGTATTGTATTGTGCTTGCATTATTCGGTTAATTTTATAATTGTTTATTTTATTTATACTTGAATGATTGTGATTGATAGATTAAGGAAATAATCGGTTAATGAGAGAAAAACATTGCTAGATATTAAGTAATTGATCCCCATTAACATAAGGAAAGTTGGATACAATGAGTAGTTATATTTGGTTGGGTTCTGGCTAAGGAAAGACTTGGTCGACTATGCCGTTTACAGTCCACCTCTCTTACCTGGGAAGTTAACCATACAATTACCCATTATACAAACTGAACTTATTATGTAAGGACAAAGATCAAATATGGCAAGACATTGGATGGATTTGGTACTCAACCTAAGTATCTAGATAATAAGTATAACTTGAAAAGTTGATACGATAATTCCCCATTATTAACTTAATACTTATGGCTAAGAGTTGCCACAAGATGAGTGAGTGATCATATAGACTTGCATTAAGGAATGTGTAAGTCCACCGCCGTGCGGTATGGGACGCACGAGGTTGATCAGTCGCCTGCAATCCCGACGGGGATTATTATCTATGCATGCTAGGCAAGACAAGGTTCTTGGCCTGAATTCTCAGGGACGATCGACTTATAACACCTAGGCTCCATGTGAAGTTAGGTGGCGTAGCTCTTGGTAATTGGGAGTACGTTGGTGGCATGTGGTCTAGTGATATCTGATCTTGGTAAATGGGATAGATATCATTGACAGCGTTTAGTGGCCTGAGTCAGCATATAGTTCAGGGATGCATTAGAATAAATAAAGTATATGTAATTGTGGGTATAAGATACGCTTGTTTGTATAAATATGGTTTCCATATATATTATTATTTTACACATTCATTCCCACTTTTAAACTTGTACATGAATCTTAGCCCTGTGTCATTTTTGTTTTGCATTTTGGATTATTTTATGACGATCAGACGATGAGCTCGAATCTTGCGTACTTCCCGACAACTCAGAAGGAAAGGATATGAAGTGACGTGGAGATGTGTTACTATAACATCTAGATTGGGAGCTGTTAGTGTTTTGTCAAACGCTAATCACATCCCTACTACTACAGTCAGTATAAGTGTCAGTCTTGTTGGACTTAGGAGGTCCCTTTTGGTATGCTTTCTTTTTGGTTTCCTTTCTGTACTTTTATTTTATGTTTTATCTATGTGGCAAGGCCGCTAGTCTTAACGGTGTCAAACTCTGTAAAATATATTTGAAGCATATGTATGTGAAACAGTATGTTTTTAAATAATTAAGTATTGTCCTTTAAAAATTTCAAATTTTTCTGTATTTTTATAAGGTTTCATTAGAATTCCACTAATGGGACATAGGCTGTCTCATTTAATGGTATCAGAGCTGGTCGATTCAGCTCGGACCGTAAGTGTCTAGAATTATACTGACTGTATCAAGTTGGATTCCAAACTGGATGATAACTTTTCTTCTGTGCATTGAGTCTTCATCTTGAGAGCCTTCTAGTATAATGGTCTAGGAAACTTATTTAGCACACTTTATTTTTCCTCCCCAACGGTCACAAACCCAACGGTAACGTAACGGACACTTCACAAAATTCACTTTATAAATACTTCACACCCATCCATTATTTTCATATCAATTCCTAAATATTTATCTATACCTTTCAAATGGCTAAATCCTTTCTTTTATTCATCACTCTTCTTGTCATTATTTTGTTTGTTATTGGTATCATCAAGCATGAAGAATTAGGTAAAGATTTCGTAGCAATAATGATAATTATAGTTTTACCACTATTAGTCTTAGCTTGGTTTACAAGTAGAGGTTTTTGAATGAGACATGGTCACGATTTTTGTAATCGTTGTTATTAAATAAATTGATACATTTTTGTTTATACATTAAATGTTGATTATGTTTTCCTGAATTCTAGTTATATTTAAGATATTAATTCAACATTTTAGACACAATTATCCCTTGCCTGTGGGAGACTTGATAAAAATCCTTATCGATGAATCATTCATTGGGATATAAATATACATAATTGTTATGTTCTTTATGTCTTGTGAATGATTGAACCTAATAACTATTCCTTTTCAGGAAGTTATGGTTCAGAACGTCAGAGGTGCGAGGCGTGGTAGGAGTGCTGCTAGAGGCACTACTAGAGGTATACGTAGGAATGCGAGTGATGAAGTTACTCCTGAAGGAGCACCTACCATTCCCATTGGACGAGAAGATCATTCCCAAACTGGAACGAACTCTCAAGCTGACACTCGAGATGTTCGTGAACTTGCTGCAGCTGTGTTAGTTCAAACACAACAAAATGCTCAAATCCTGCAAATCACTCGAGATCATCAACTCTTTCAGCAACAACAAAGGGAAATGGTGCATGAGGATACAGGATTGAACTCGTTTCTGAAAGGAAAACCACCACAGTTTGGTGGTGACTTTAATCCGGAGGGTGCTGAGAAATGGTTGCAAGAAATGGAGAAGATATTTTCTTTCACTCACTGTAGAGAGAATAGAAGGGTTGGTTATGCAACATTCATGCTGACAGGCGATGCTGAAGCTTGGTGGAGAGGAAAGTATAGATTATTGGAAGAGGAAGGAAGAGAAATCAATTGGACCTTGTTCAAAGAAGAATTTTTGGGGAAGTATTTTCCAAAGTTATGTAGGAAAGAGAAGGAGAGAGAATTTCAGAATCTACGTCAAGGTGTGATGACGGTGGGAGAATATACTAGGAAGTTTGAATCCTTGCTAAAGTATTCTGAGTTTTACCGCTTGCATCCAAGGGAAGAATGGATGTGTGAAAAGTATCAAGATGGATTGAAATATGATATCCAGAGGGCAGTTTTACCTCTGCATATTATGCGCTTTGGTGAGCTAGTAGAAAGGTGTCTGGAGTTGGAAGGGATTGACAATAGGAAGAATCAATATGGATCAGGAGGATCAACCCAAAACAACAATCACAAGGGCCACTTTAACCGAGGCCACGGAGGAAGAATCCAACGAGGGGGTAGGCCATATCAAAGGCCTACACCTTATCATAACCAGGATTCTAGAAGGTTAATGTTCAAGTGTTACAGCTGTGGAGGGGCACATCTTAACAAAGATTGTCCAAATAGAAATATTGGAACTTGTTTTCGCTGTGGTCAGAAAGGCCACTTTCTCAAAGATTGTCCCCAAGGACAAAGTCAACCAACAGGCCAGAGGAGCGGCCTAATAAACAATAACAACATAGGGAGAGCAAGAAATGGAGGCCCAAGTGTTGGTCAGAGACCTCAGAATCAAAATAAGCCAACCACAGGAAGAGTATTTACAATTAGAGGAGCTGAGATCTCAAAGTCAGCTGGGTTAATTCAAGGTATGTGTTTAATTGGAGATAAGTTGGTATCAGTTTTATTCGATTCAGGAGCTACACATTCTTTTATATCTACCTCTTGTGCTGAATTTTTGGGATTCGAAATTGTAAGTTGACTATCACAACTCCCTCGGGAGAAAGAATGGTAACTTATTCAGTCTGTGTAGACTGTCCAATAATCTTAGAAAATAGAAGATTCTTAGTAGATCTTGTGGTACTCCCGCTACAAGACCTAGATGTCATCTTAGGAATGGATTGGTTATCAGCCAACGATGTCAACTTGAGATGCAAGGAGAAAATTTTTACATTTGGAGAAGATAGTGGAGAAATCAGCAAAGCTGAAACCCTCACTCAAAGTTTTATGATGCTATTCTCCATGTCAGTAGGAGAAACCCCTAGTGTGGAAAATTTTCCCGTAGTCTGTGAATTCCCGGAAGTCTTTCCAGAAGAAGTTCCAGGTTTACCACCGGTTAGGGAAGTGGAATTTTCTATAGACTTGGTTCCAGGAACTGGACCAATTTCTATATCTCCTTATCGAATGTCACCCTCAGAGCTTGCGGAGTTAAAGAAACAATTAGACGAGATGTTAGAGAAAGAATTTATTAGACCAAGTGTATCGCCATGGGGAGCTCCAATCTTGTTTGTGAAGAAGAAGGATGGTTCTTCTAGACTTTGTGTGGATTACAGACAACTCAATAAAGCCACTGTGAAAAACAAGTATCCTTTGCCTAGAATCGACGACTTGATGGATCAGTTAAAAGGAGCATCAGTATTCTCAAAGATTGACTTGAAGTCTGGATATCATCAGATCAGGGTGAAGGAAGATGATATTCCAAAAACAGCTTTTAGATCCCGTTATGGACACTATGAGTACTTAGTTATGCCATTTGGTTTGACTAATGCTCCAGCAGTATTCATGGATTACATGAATAGGATCTTTAGGTCATACTTAGATCAATTTGTTGTAGTTTTCATTGATGACATTCTGATTTATTCCAAGAATGAGGTAGAGCACAGAGAACATTTGAGAATTGTGCTACAGATATTAAAGGACCTTCAATTGTACGCGAAATTCTCGAAATGTGAATTTTGGTTGAAGGAGGTACAATTTCTTGGTCATGTAATTAGTAAAGAAGGTATTGCAGTAGACCCAAGTAAAGTCGAAGCAATAACAAAGTGGGAGAGTCCAAAGAATGTTGGCGAGATTCGAAGTTTTCTTGGACTAGCTGGATATTATCGGAGGTTCATTGAAGGATTTTCAAAGATCGCTTTGCCCATGACTCAGTTAACGAGGAAAGGTAAAAACTTTGAATGGACTAAAGAGTGTGAAGAAAGTTTTCAGAAGCTAAAGGAAAGATTGACTTCATCACCAATACTCATCTTACCAGACCCATTAGGAAATTTTGATGTGTATTGTGATGCGTCATATCAAGGTCTTGGGTGTGTGTTGATGCAAGAAAGGAAAGTGATAGCTTATGCATCAAGACAATTGAAGGTGCATGAGAGGAACTACCCAACTCACGACCTAGAGTTAGCGGCAATTGTGTTTGCCTTAAAGATTTGGAGGCATTATCTTTATGGATCAAAGTTCACTGTGTTAAGTGATCACAAAAGCCTGAAGCATTTATTTGATCAGAAAGATTTAAACATGAGACAAAGGCGCTGGATGGAATTCTTGAAGGACTATGATTTTGAGTTGCAATATCATCCCGGAAAGGCCAATGTTGTAGCAGACGCTTTGAGTCGAAAGAAACTTCATGTATCTGCAATGATGTTGAAGGAAGAAGAGTTGATTGACAAATTCGTGGATTTAAACTTAGGAGTACATCACAATGAAGGAAGTATATTCATAGGCGCTATTGTCGTGTCTAATGAATTTCTGAAATGGATCAAAGATGAACAACAACTTGATGACCGTCTAGTGAGCATAAAGGAAAATATAAGAAATGGTCAAAATGGAGAGTTTAACATAAGGAGTGATGGAATCCTAAGGTTTAAAGAAAGGTTGTGTGTACCTCAAAATCAGGATATTCAAAAGTTGATTTTGGAAGAGGGCCACAAAAGTAAGTTGAGTTTTCATCCAGGAGCCACAAAGATGTATCAAGACTTGAAGAAAATGTTTTGGTGGGTTGGAATGAAGAGACATATAGCAGAATATGTTCAAAGTTGCTTGGTATGTCAGAAGGCAAAGATTGAACATCAGAAGCCAGCCGGATTGCTACAACCTTTAGATATTCCAGAGTGGAAGTGGGACGGAATAGCCATGGATTTTGTAACCGCTTTGCCTAAGACTCAGAAACAACATGATGCAATTTGGGTGATCATTGATAGGTTGACAAAGAGTGCACATTTCATTCCCATCAACCAGACGTTTAAATTAGAGAGACTAGCTCAGGTATATGTAAAGGAGATTGTTAGATTGCATGGAATACCTTCAAGTATAGTCAGTGATAGAGATCCCAGATTCACATCAAATTTTTGGCATCAGTTGCATTTAGAGTTAGGAACAAAACTGAGGTTAAGTTCAGCTTATCATCCCCAAACGGATGGCCAGTCTGAGAGGACGATTCAATCGTTAGAGGATTTGTTGAGAGCTTGTGCTCTTGAACACAAAGGAAGTTGGGACGAGTTCTTACCATTGATTGAGTTTACTTACAACAATAGTTTTCACTCAAGTATCGGCATGGCTCCATATGAAGCATTATACGGAAGAAAGTGTCGTACACCTTTATGTTGGTATGAGGTTGGAGAAAATAAAATATTGGGTTCAGAATTCGTGCAACAAACGACAGATCAGGTTAAACTTATTAGAGAAAAAATGAAGGCAGCACAGGACCGTCAAAAGAGTTATAATGATAAGAGGAGAAGACCTTTGGAGTTCGAGGCAGGAGATCACGTGTTCATTAGGGTAACTCCTAGGGCGGGAATTGCACGAGCAATCAAAACTAGGAAGTTAACACCAAGGTTTATCGGGCCTTTTCAAATTCTACGGCGGATTGGACCTGTAGCGTATCACATTGCTTTGCCGCCAAACTTGTCTAATCTTCATGATGTATTTCATGTATCACAACTGAGGAAGTATTATCCGGACCCTTCACATGTCATTGAGCCTGAAACTGTGGAACTTAGAGATAATTTGGAATATGAGGCTATACCTGTCAAGATCTTAGATCATCGTATTAAAGAACTTCGTGGAAAGCAAATACCATTGGTTAGAGTCGTGTGGGATGATGTAACTGGTGATTCTACTTGGGAAAGAGAAGAAGACATGCGTCAGAAGTATCCACATATGTTTTAGGTACGCTAAATTTCGAGGACGAAATTTCTTTTAAGGGGGGTGGTAATGTAACATCCTAATTTTTCCATACACTAAATAATATATCTAGTTAGATTTGAGATTTTAACAATGCTAGTTATTAAAAATTAAATGTTGAAACTAACACTTATAATAATTAATTTATTAATTAATTACTTTTTATATTTATTACTTTTATTCTTCAATTTGAATATCATCGTTTCATTTTATAAACTAAACTTTGAAATTTAAATTGGTACTTAAAACCCTTAACTTTAAGTTAATTAATTATTCATATTATTATTATCATTATTGTTGTTCTTGTTTTGTTATTATTAATTGATTTTATTTTATTTGAATATTATCATTTTACTCTATAAACCAATTAATAAATAAAATAATCTTAAGACAATAAAAATATCAAATAACTATCCTTTTTACTATTTTTATTATTATTAATATTATTAACATTTTACTTTTTATAAAAGAAATATATATCTCATTTTCTATTAATATCCTACATAATATTATGTCATGAAATCAAGCTCCCATACCTTTGTCATAAATTATTTTCACAAAGTCATACTAGAACACCTAAAGCACTATTGATGAAAGATTAGTAAATATTTGATAGAGACATATTTACTAGCAAGAGTTGAAAAGTTGGAAGGTATGGGCAAAAGATGATAAATTATGTTATTTTAATATTTTACAACTAGTATAAATAGGGGTCTCTTCCACCCCATTTTCATTCATTCATTCACAAATCATCTTTCTTACTTCTTTACTTCTTTCCTTCTCTAATTTCTTCATATAGCAATATTAGTTTTAGTTATCGAAGTTCCCACGATATCGGTTCGTAACCTTTAGAGTATTTTGTGGTAAAAGTTCTTCTAAAGTTTCAAGGGAGTTTTATACGTCAAAGTTCTGCCCAAATCATTTTCATAAGTAATCGGTAAGCCGTTATAATGTCCATTTTATTTTAATTATATTATTTTAATTATGTTATTTATATAAAGGTTATTTTAAATTTTCTATGCAAATTCCGTTCAGACGTCGATATATTGAACTTATAAAGTCCAAAATAAATTTTACCATTTTAAGTCGTTATAATGCCCAAATTTTATTATAATTTAAATGTTATTAGAAATATACTCTTGACAATTTTCTAAAACAAACAAATTCAAAAGGAGGTATAATATAATTTATATTTGAATTTAATAATTATTTTGGAGGTTATTATGATATATTTAAATAAATAAATATTTCAAGTTATAACGGGATTATGTTCAATTAACCATAAATTATATTCTAATTATTTCATAAATTTCGTACAATCCAACGGTTATCGTAAATTAGGTTCTTGGCAAAGATCGAAGACAACACTTGTGGACTTTCAACAACACTCAACAAAAGGTGGGGGCAAGATTTCGTATACGATTGGGACGGTTAGCGTAAAATAACTTAATATATATGTGTGTAGTGGTGACCTAAGCCCTACTAGCGATAAATAATTAAGGAGAGCCTATTCTCAAATAATGATTTTCACAAATCACTAGGCGAGGTTACGCCGGCCTTAATTAATTATCATAGGAATAATCTTTGACAATTTGGTATTGTATTGTGCTTGCATTATTCGGTTAATTTTATAATTGTTTATTTTATTTATACTTGAATGATTGTGATTGATAGATTAAGGAAATAATCGGTTAATGAGAGAAAAACATTGCTAGATATTAAGTAATTGATCCCCATTAACATAAGGAAAGTTGGATACAATGAGTAGTTATATTTGGTTGGGTTCTGGCTAAGGAAAGACTTGGTCGACTATGCCGTTTACAGTCCACCTCTCTTACCTGGGAAGTTAACCATACAATTACCCATTATACAAACTGAACTTATTATGTAAGGACAAAGATCAAATATGGCAAGACATTGGATGGATTTGGTACTCAACCTAAGTATCTAGATAATAAGTATAACTTGAAAAGTTGATACGATAATTCCCCATTATTAACTTAATACTTATGGCTAAGAGTTGCCACAAGATGAGTGAGTGATCATATAGACTTGCATTAAGGAATGTGTAAGTCCACCGCCGTGCGGTATGGGACGCACGAGGTTGATCAGTCGCCTGCAATCCCGACGGGGATTATTATCTATGCATGCTAGGCAAGACAAGGTTCTTGGCCTGAATTCTCAGGGACGATCGACTTATAACACCTAGGCTCCATGTGAAGTTAGGTGGCGTAGCTCTTGGTAATTGGGAGTACGTTGGTGGCATGTGGTCTAGTGATATCTGATCTTGGTAAATGGGATAGATATCATTGACAGCGTTTAGTGGCCTGAGTCAGCATATAGTTCAGGGATGCATTAGAATAAATAAAGTATATGTAATTGTGGGTATAAGATACGCTTGTTTGTATAAATATGGTTTCCATATATATTATTATTTTACACATTCATTCCCACTTTTAAACTTGTACATGAATCTTAGCCCTGTGTCATTTTTGTTTTGCATTTTGGATTATTTTATGACGATCAGACGATGAGCTCGAATCTTGCGTACTTCCCGACAACTCAGAAGGAAAGGATATGAAGTGACGTGGAGATGTGTTACTATAACATCTAGATTGGGAGCTGTTAGTGTTTTGTCAAACGCTAATCACATCCCTACTACTACAGTCAGTATAAGTGTCAGTCTTGTTGGACTTAGGAGGTCCCTTTTGGTATGCTTTCTTTTTGGTTTCCTTTCTGTACTTTTATTTTATGTTTTATCTATGTGGCAAGGCCGCTAGTCTTAACGGTGTCAAACTCTGTAAAATATATTTGAAGCATATGTATGTGAAACAGTATGTTTTTAAATAATTAAGTATTGTCCTTTAAAAATTTCAAATTTTTCTGTATTTTTATAAGGTTTCATTAGAATTCCACTAATGGGACATAGGCTGTCTCAAATCCTGACCCCAGGAACTAGACCAAGATCAGACATATCAAGGCCCAAAGAGTTCTGATTCTCAAACGATTTCATCTTCTCCTCAATCAGTTTAAACCTTCAGTCAGCTTCAGTCGGTAAACCGCCCTCCAAATCTCTCATGGAAAACACATCATCCTGATTATCTTCCCAATGAGGACCAGCAGCCCCGTGCACAGCGCACAGACTTCCATTACCCGCAACATTACCATTCTCATTTGCAGCTCCACCGCCCGGAGGTACGACAACAGTAGGGATACCCTGTGGGATAGATCCACCGATCTATGGAGGAATAACACCAGCCACTCCATGCAAAACACCGTCTTCGTTAACCCGTGCTATCAACGGCTGGACCAAAGTTCTTAACTGTTCTTGCCCACTAGCAATAGTCTGCATCAACTCCATGAATTGAGCCATGCGAGCCCTGACTTCCTGCAATTCGGCTTGAACCTGATCCATCACTCTTCGCTGATTCCCTCGAGTCGGATACCTGTAGAAACTGAACTCCTCAACTTCCTCAATCCTGAACTAAAGAACACCAAGCAGAGTTAGGAACAGAAGCCACTGAGAACGCCTGCGATGCAAATGAATATGCAAACATGTATATATGCAACAGGGAACTTCCCCCTGATACTAGTTCCGAGAATAACAGGTCGACAATGAAAAGCCCAAACAGGCAGCATACAAGCATAACACTGAGTACAAAAAGAATGACCTCATCCAGCAAGCCTGGTGATGGTCAATACAATAACAACAACAAGCTACAAAGAAGTACAAACATCAAGTGTGACGCCAGGCCCGAAACTCCTCTAACAACCCCTGTGTCTCGGGATGGTCTAGCCCAGTGAGCCACCCCTGGATGAGTAGCTCTCGCTGGCTAATAGTGCGCTGTAAGTCCTCAATGTAGTCTTCCCAAGCACCTTCACCAAAGACTTCTTCCAGCCTGCGCATCTTCGAATCAACCCTAGCTCTGAAATCTTCCAAGGTTGCAAGCGCTTCGTGCAACTTACAATCACTGTGTCGTCTGAGCGAGGCTTCATCTGAAATCCTCTCATCTCTCACTCTGATCTGAGCCTTCAGCTTGTTGATCTGTTACTTTAACCCATCTTCACATGCTTTGTTATTGGTGAGGGTTGTATTCCACTGCTCGTTGAACTTCGAAATCTCCAGATAGGATTTGTTTAATTCTTTCTTCTTGGAAGCGAGAACATCACTAACAACTTTGAGATCCAAACCCAAACGCTCTCGAGAACTAGTTTGCTTGGTCAAATACATGCTCAATCTGTTCACGAGCTCAGTTTGCCTCTTCAAAGAATAAGTTGCTTCATTCTTCTTGCCCCGAAGCTGAGTAATCTCTTCTTCCAACTTCTCATTAGTCTTCCGCAACTCTTCTCTTTCAGCCCACAACTGATTGTACTTCTGTATATCTACCGTGGTTGGCTCCTCAATCATAAGAGGATACAAAGGCTCAACAGAAGGAAATGACATCAGGAACTTTGCAGCTCTATCACGAATCCAGCTCAAGTAGGGATCATAGGCTCGGCTATTACTTTTCCCCAACAATGCTTTTCCTCTCATGTGAATATTGTTCCAAGCGTGCTCAAGTTTGGCCAATGTATCACTATCTAACAGCCCGGTGAGGTACAGAGATTCATGTACCTCTTCTTCCTTGGGAGGATCTCTCAATGCATATCCAAACTTCCTAACCAACAATGACGGATTATAGTTGATGCACCCTTTCCTTCCGATTAAAGGGACGTTAGGAAATCCGCTACAACGATAGATGAATTTTATACCAAGTATATTCCTATCAAACCAAGTGATGTTCTCAGCTGACAAACCCATTAGACGCTCAGACCACTCTGATGTACCTGCAGAAGTAACAAAAGGACCTGTTTTGGGCATATGACTAGCAAACCACCTGTACAGCAAGGGAACACAACATGACACATTCTTCCCCCTTTGGTTCGCATTCTTGTAGTGAACCGAGTAATAAACGTCACCGAACAGTTGTAGGTATTGGGTTCCTTGAGGCCAATAAGTAGAAAGCATTTGTATCCACGAAATCTAGAAGATTAAGGAATAGTATAATACCGTAGATACAGAGAGCTAGAATGGTGCTGAATACGATCCAACAACCGTCTTTGGCACACTGCTGAGCATTCTCCCCCAGAAGAAGCAAAGGAAAACCAAACACCTCAAGCCTTTTGATCATCTTTCCCTCCAACTCGGAGGCATCCAGATGCAGAATAGCAGTGAGCTTAGCCAAATCAGGCTCAGCGTCAGCATGGAAGAACGACATCTGATCCAGAATAGGCACATCTAACAATGCAGAATACTCCTCCAGAGTAGGAGCCAGAACATAATCAGGGAAGACAAAACACCTTAGATGGGCGTCATAAAACTGTAGAAGAGTATAGATACCACTGATCTCATATGCGGAAGGTTTACAAACACAACTCAACAGTCTTCCGTAAGATTGCCTGAAGTCTTCCATCACCTTCTTATCGGCCATAGCAATCAAACTCAACAAAGGACTGATATCTGGAGCCGGAAACTTGTAGGCCACTATTCTCTTCAAGGGTTCCATGTCGGAAATAAGGAATAAGATCACTAGAATCGGGGAAGCAATATGCACCTGCAATATAAATACATGTTAATGAAAATGCAGATGAAAATTCATATGTAAATGCAAACAGGGGATCAAGATTGCTGTGTTGTAGATCGAGAAGAACCAGCGTTCCGCTTTAGTGCGAACATAGCATATCTCTGATAATAGGAACCTCTGATATCAAGAACACAGATTCACACTGCAAAGAGAACCGGGTAGTCTGAAAGTCAAGGTTTCCTACATAACTCAATCCCTCTCACAGGTATGGACCTATCTACTGATAAGGTTCGACATCCTATGCGTTCATCAGCGTCACAAACTTTCAAGAAATGATGATACGTTCACCATTTTTGGTTTGGCATCATCATCTCCCGAAGAGGCCTCACTTAGCTGAATCACAAATGATCGGTCCCCAGAGTCGACAACTCTCAAATCTAAAATCTCGACTGATCCTAAGGATCAGAAGGGAAATCATCAAAGAAAATCTCGTCTGAGCGCGAATTTCATGGGGAACTGTGTTTGCTAAGCAAACAGGCCCCCCACTAGTCTCCACTACTAATGCTAGGTTTGTACTCAAGCCTGGGTCTAGCTTATCACTCAATGGAACATTCCCTCCCCACAACACAACAAGAATGATATATAATGCTGAAAATAAATGCGGGGAAAATAAAGCACATATGTACAACACCCAAAAGACGCAACAGACAAGCGCTAGGATTGACTCGCATAGGGAACCAGGGCCCCCAGCAGAGTCGCCAGCTGTCGCAACTGCGAAAAACACCTGACGGAAAACAGAAGAGTCACCACCTTTCGTTATTTATCCCAAAGAGAGGGAAAGGAAACGATCGGAAAAATCTAACGAAAAAGGGAAAAGACGAGGTCATCGCAACCAAGTCCTAGATTCAGGAGTCGGTTATGCAAGGGGAAGGTATGAACACCCCTCACGTCCGTCGTACTCAACGGGATCCACGCTTGTTGTCTATCTAAGGGTGTGTTTAAACTATCTACGCTAAAGGCTCTAGGACAAAAAGAACAGAAGAGAGACTCGACAGAGCATCGCCGCTTTGTGCCTACGTATTCCCTCGTGCAATGGGAAAGTCAGAGTCAACGTAGTTCGGCTAACTACCGGTGAAAGGGGGGGAGGTTGCTCGCCAAGACATCGCATATTGTGCCTACATATCCTCGTCTGGTACTAGAAATCAGAGCAAACATAGTTTAGGCTGACACAAGAACACCGGTTGGTTCAACACGTTTTACCCGAGTAGGGTTAAGCCTTTGTTCTAGCAGTTAAGGACGACCTGCTTGCGGTAGAACCAAAGCTTAACAACACTTTTTTTTACGAAAAAAAGGTTTTCGATTAATCCCGAAGGAAAAAGGTTTGAAGTTTGTTTTGAGTTTTTTAGTGAAGTGAATTAATTCGGTTTGTGATTCACGTTGCACTAAAGACTATGACCTAAGAGCGAATACGTCACATATCACCCAAAAGGTGTACACTAAACACTCTAGGCCATTGAGAGGAAGCCCCCCAATCACCATTTCCCAAGTAGCTTAAGGCTCGTAGCGCACAATGTTCATCGTATTTATTAGATGAGTTATAATTGTTGAGATGAGAAGAGAGAAAGACGCACAGAAAGTCTAAGGGATACTCGGCCCTAACATTGTCATGCAAAGTGGTCCTAAGGTTTGGATCAGAGGGGAACATATACCCTAATGTTAGCATGCTTGGATTGAACACCTAATGTCTCTCCTACTCCCATCCTAAACGAAGGGACTAGGAACCCTATGGGGATCATGGTAAAAAGCACAAGAAAGCACCAAGTAAATTCAATCATAAGTGAAGGATGCAAACATGGAATGCAACACACAAGCAAAGGGAGGAAAAAGTGTGGGGTAAACACCACCATAAGCACACCTTGACCTTTATTAATGTGAGAAATAAAGATGCAAAACATAGGAGGAAATGCAAACATGAATATCACTTTGAACGGCAAACTACGAAAGTAAGCATCCAAGTGGAAAACAAAAATAAGTTGACGAAGTCTCGATTAAACAACCAAAACAACGACAAGATGTCTAGAACATTTCACTCATAATGCATCATATTGAATTATGATTATTCGATGTGAAACGGTACCCAAACATGCAAGAAAAATAGCAAAACAGACCCACTGGCACAGTGTTAATCGGTTAACCATATGCGTTAACCGATTAACCACTTAAAAAAAGCTGAAAATCTGAAAATTCGTTCATGTTAATCGGTTAACCATATACGTTAACCAATTAACACTTTGAAAACTTTGGAAAATTTGAATATTTGAAATGTTTAATCGGTTAACCATATGCGTTAACCGATTAACATTGTGCCAACAACAGAAAAACAACAACAGAACAACATTTTCAGCAAATAAGCACTTATCCGATCAACCAGATGATTGCATAATCACTTAATCACGAAATTAAACCAGCAAATCATGATTCAAACAGCATATAAACAGATTAACACAACCAAATCATGGATCAAATTAACGAAAATTCAATCAAAGATGAAAATCCACATGATTGTGCAAATAAGCTAAAAACAGATTCGGATCCAACCTTCGGAGCGGAGATTTGCTCTGGTTAATGTTGATTCAACTGTAATTGAATAGATCCAATGCTAGAAATCTGGAATACTTCAAGATCCACACCAATTCTTGTAGTAGCAATAAAGATCCTTCAAGATCAATCCAAAATAAGCCAAATAATCACTTCCAAAATCACTTCCAAGTTCATATCCAACTGCGCACGAAACTTGGATGGAGAAATTGATCCAATGGAAATGATGGATGGAGGTTAGAGCTCAAGAATTCATTGATTCCATGGAAGAATCAAAGAATTCAATGGAAAAGAGCTTTGGTGAAGGTTGTGAAAGATGAACAAGTTGAGAGAGAATTGAGAGAAAATGAGATCAATTCTGAAAATAAGTGAATTATGAGTGATTAGATGTGTGAGGTTTGGAGTGGATCACTTAAATACCAATTAGGCTTGGATCTAAATGAAAGGTTTGGAAGATGGTTTGGAAAATTTGGTTTGGAATGAGGAATGGGCATTTGGAGGGAAAATGAAATTAATCAAATTCCAAATAGGTTCTAAATCCTTCCTAAGGTGAAAATCAAGTTTGCACATGACCAAAATTGGACCCCAAAACAGCCTGCATTGAAAATTCACGTACAGAGGCAAAAATTGCACTGGTTAATCGATTAACCATATAGGTTAATCGGTTAACACCTTTAAAAGTCCCAATTTGCCCTAATTTTGCCTAGGTTAATTGATTAACCATATAGGTTAACCGATTAACACCTCCAAAATTTGAATTTTGGCGCCTTTGGGAGGGAAATTCGTCAGTTTCCAACCGTTTTGAGCTCTGTTCAGCTTCTGAATCTCGTTCTTGAATGTTGCAACTGTAAGAATGCTTGATATGAGCCTGAGTGCTGCTTCTTGAAGTTATCCTGCAAAATAAAATAAAATCGGTCGCTCGACCGCTGGGCAAAATAAATGCCAGAGCCTTTGATGCTCGCTGTTCAATCCTTCAGTCCTTCACGCCAAAATGAGCCTGAGCCACAGGAATGCCTTGATCCCATGCCTCGGGAACGAATGCTATGATATGCAAAAATGTGAAATGCAAAGAAACAAAAGCCAGATGCTGCCAAAACGGAAAGGCAAATTTTGGGGTGCTACAAAGTGGAAGTCTCTTTACTTGAGAAGCTTATCCATTTTAGTTTTGGTATGTAAATCCCTTTCAGCGATAAGTGGCAGTCTCTCTCGAGAAGCTTATTAGGGCATTTCCCCTTAAAGTCCAATTATTTTGGCATACATTGGTTTTTTACCCTGTATATTTTCTGATGGTTCCTGAAGATCCCGTTCGATCTCTTCGCTCAAGGAATTTCCAGAAGATTGGATGTTATTCTTTCCTGAAGACTCCAACATTTTTGTTTACATGATCCTACCGCCATGTGGATCCTATTTTACCTTTTATCCTAGAGTGTCAGCCGGTCATGCCTGAACCTGTTGAGCAGCTACTCTGGATATTTTCCCCAGTGGAGGCCGTCTTGCCGGTGCCATCTCCATTGAGGATCTCTTCTTGTCTTTCTTTCTAAAGTGACAACTGGTCATGCCTGAACCTGTTATTCCATCACTTTAGATTTCCCCGTGTTTTGTGTTGTTCCCCAGTGCGTTGTCTTCCCCAGTGTGTGTTTGCTCGTTGATTCGTTCCCCTGTGTCATCGTTTCGTCTGCTTCCTGCATCATTTTTTTTCATCATACACATCATATTAGATTCATAGCATTGTCAGCATTTTAGTTTAGTTGTGTTTGTCTATAGCATTGCATATCACTGCATCTAAGGGCAAAATTTTTGGTTACCTGTATTTAAATCCCTTTCACCATGACTTCTCGAGCCTTCGTTGCTTAAATCATCCGGTGAAACTATTTAAATAGGGGCAACTATCGCACCCCAAATTTTACCCTGAGATTAGTGATCACTTTTGCATTTCATTTTAATACGTTTTCCGTTTTAACTAATCGCTAACCAGTTTGCCTAGTTTGTTCGTTTTTGCAGGCGTATCGAAGAAATGGGAAAATAATCCCGTGTGCCCGTTAATTCATGTGAGTGCGGATGTGTTACCAGATTACGGTCTCTCGAATTACATGACATTGGTTTGAGATTTGGTTGGAATTCTATGGCAATGGGTAGGTTAGATTTTCCTCAGTATGGTCCATCCTTATTTGAGAAGCGAATCATTTGCCGTCATATGAGATTTGGAGTATTATTTAATTTATGAACTGTATGATTTGAGACTGTTAACGCTTGGACGGGTTGGGATTTGAATCCATTCAAGAACTATTTGCAAAAAGATTATCTAAAAAGTTTCTATTTCGGTTACGAGTTAATTCTCAAAGGCACAGTTTTAGCCAATTCACGTTTTGCGTCGAATTCAGATTGGATATCAATTTGGTTTCAAGTAACCGCCACAATTCAGATGTCTCAAGTGTGAATTGCAAGATTTAAGTTGCTCATGTTAGGGTTTGTAATAAAATTCAAGAGAATCGGAATTCGTATTGTTATTCAAGAATTAAATTCTATATACAATTTTTAAGTCCAATTTTCCACTACAAAGATTAGAGGGATACATGTTTTGGAATTCAAGTTACATTTTTTTTCTAATCCTAGTCCCTAAAATTCTAAATTCTAAGACTAATTTCCTCAGCTTCCACGTCTTCAAACTTCAATCTTCGAAGAAAAACCTGCAAACTAATAAAAAGTGTCAATTGGAAATTTAGTTTTTTTTTACGGAAAAGGATTTAATTTATTTTGTTCTGGACCCTCAGAAGAGATTCATCATCGGGTCCGGGAGGGGCAGCAAATTTGCTACCAAACCCCCCGTTTCTTTTCCGACAGCCTCAGGCCTAAATCCGGCAACATCCATTCTATTTCGAGAGAGAAAAAGAGATTTTGTCCAAACAGCCCCTAAAAGAAATCTGGCCAACAACACAAATCCAAAATGGAAACAAATCAAATAGCCATAATTCCGAAAATGGTAGAATATCACCACCAAACAAGATTCTGAAAATGACAGAAATCCAACAACCATCAATGTTCGGAAAAATAAATCACTACTAAGAATCCGTAAATGGAAATTAACAAGCCAACAATCCAAATCCGAAAAATAAAAATCAAGCGTCATCTAAATCCGGAAACAGACAGCAAAAATACACCATCAATGGTTCAAATTCGGAAATGAAGGCAACACCATCATCAAAGCAAAAATCCGAATCAATAAATTTCCAAAATCGTCAAGAACATGTCGAAACATGTTCATTTAGAAAACGAAACATTTTAAACCCTTCAAATTGTTTTAAGAGAAGAAAATGTTATAAAAATGGTCGAAGAAGAAAATCAGAGGGGGGACAGATCATCACAAAGCAGGACCGAAAATCATTGACTAAAGTCATCACAAAAAAAACATATCATCAAGCCCTCAAAATCATAAACATCATCACGGATTCAAATAAACCGCAAAGAGGCTTAGAGCAAAAAAATATCACTCATAATTGCCACAGATCTAAGCCCACAAACAGTCAAAACTCATTTTCGAAACCAGACGAACAACATCAAAACCGTCACAACCCACAGACTCAGAGAACGAAAACGCATTCTCATCATCGCCCCAAAATCGCAAGCCACACGAAACAACAAAGAAAAACCGTGAAACCCATTTTCGTGAAAAAGGCAAATTGCAAATCAAAAGCCACCCACAAACTCATACGCGAGTTCCTCATCGTCATCATTGTCCCACCATCAAAACCGTCATCACAAAACCGTTAAAGCCATCAACTGAAAACAAATCGCAAATCAAGATCAACAACAAAAAATGTAAGCCCTTTTCTTTAATCTTTGTTCATTTTTTGCAACAAATATGGCCAAAACAGAAGAAGAAGAAGAAGAAGAAGAAGAAGAAGAAGAAGAAGAAGAAGAAGAAGAAGAAGAAGAAGAAGAAGAAGGAACAATAGGAAGGAGAAGAAGATTTTTGGACATGCAAGGAGTCAGAGAAGAAGAAAATTCGTGAACTCAGAGAACACACAAATGGGGCGTCGCAGATCCCTTTGAGGGAGGCTAGGGTTTTCAACCCTTAGTTCTCCCCCTCTTTTCATTTACTAGGTCGGGTCTGGGAGTGATGACCCAGCCCGCCCATTCTTTTATTTTACTTTTTATTTTATTTTTAGTTTTGTTTATCTGTAAATATTAATTAGTATAATACTAACACTAACTAACATACTGCCTTACTAACTTTTTATTTTAAAAATCTAAAAATATAATTCTAATTAAAATGAATTTTAATTAAAAAAATAAAAAATATTTAGATTTAACATTAATTTAATAATAAAAAATATATAATTAGTTTTTCTAATTTAAATTTTGATTTAATTTTATCTCATAATGTAAAAAAAAACCCAAAAAATGTTTAATTTAACTTCAATGTCTTAATATTTAAAAATCCAAAAAAGCTTTTTCTAATTCCTAATTAAGTTAATTAATTTTTTAGAACCTTTTAGAACTTAATTAATCTTTTGCTAATTGATCCAATTTTTCTTAAAAGCAAATAACTTTTTTTATTAAATCAAGATTAACTTTTTTTTAAACTTAATTAATTTCAACATCTTTTTAGATTTAATTTAACTAAACAATATTCTTAATATTCTTAAAACATTTAAAAACAATTCATTTCCTCTTTTCATTCAATTTACAACTTAATTCACCATTTCTCCAATTCCATTTCACCATTTCAAACTTAACCATTATTCACATTTCCATCTTTAACAATTTATCCACTCAATCTAATTAATCCCTGATTATGCTTACCGTTAGTACTTACGCCTCCATATTTACATTGCTATCACATCTCACTATTCATCACCGTTATTCATATATCTTTTTCAATTATTCATTTACTGTTATATCCCCTCCGAAGGAAAGGTTACACCCTGTTTGACCGTCGTGTCAATACCTTTACCCTCGCCCATCTTAGCCTTAGGATCCGAGTCACCGTACTCGTGCTTAGGCGTCCCGTCGTGGACACACCCTTCACCTTTTCCCAACCTTAAGACTTTGAGTCGCCGTACTCATGCTTAGGCGTCCCGCCGTGGACAATCTTACCCTTTACCCTAGCCTTAGGACCAGGTGTCACCGCACTCCATGTAAGTACCCGCCATGGAATACTTACTCTTTACCATTTTCAATTCAACTTTACAACATATAATTAGGAGTCGCCACACTCCAAGTAAGCGCTTCCCTATGAACGTTTACATCCCTCAGAACCTTGACCACAGTAAAAAATCTCCTCTTCCTCCCTCAGTGAGGGGAACTACGATTACTCTGATTCCATCCACTACCTCGGATATGTAGGAACAAGATGCGAGTCTTGGCGAGTAAACTTAGGACTAACCCCTTAGGTCCTTCTCTTTACCCTTAACCCTTAGCATTACCCTTAAGCAGATAACTATAACAAACAAAACACATTAAAACAAGAGGTTCATGTAGAGTACTATAGAAGTTTAGGATGCTAATACCTTCCCTAAGCTTAACCAACCCCCGAACCCTAGATCTCTCCCCGCATTGTGTTTATGATGCAAAATAGGTTTTTCCTTTCTTTAACCTTTCCTTCGGATAAATCAAATACCGATTGTGAATTAAGATTGTGATTCAAATTAATCAATAATTTTATATCCTATTCTCACCGCAACAGACGGAAATGGAGGAATGGCGGCGCGATAGCTCTGAAGTTGAGAGAAGAAGAGGGTCACGGCTGAGGATTTGAGAGACGCATTTGTGTCTCAGCTTTTTAGGGTTAATGGCAACTCAGATTGGGCCCTTGAGCCCAATTAAATTTCTTTTCATACACCCATTTTGCTCACTTACCCCCTTTACTGTAAAGAAGAGGCCATTGGGCCTAAGGCCCATACATCTAGGTTTCTACCATCCCCCATTCACTCTTTGCTGCCCCTCTTATGTTGTTTTATTTTAATTTTAGTTAATTAATTCAATCATAATTTAATATTAGTTTAGAATTATATTATATATTAATTCTAGGATTAAGATATTAACTTTAGAATTTATTTATTTAATTAGATTTTTATTAGTTGTTTAATTAGCTTTTTATTTAATTTTGTTAACATTAGTGTTAGAATTTTAATTAATCCTAAATTTAGTTTTAGTTCCTTTTTATTTCTCATTTATAATTAGTTTAGATTAATATTAGTATTAGTTTAATTTTGATTTAGAATTAGATTAGAATTTCATCTTAATTAACCTAGATTTAATTTTTGTTTAGGATTCTATTAATTAACCATAGTTTTAATTTTAACCTAGGATTAATCTTCATTTACAATTTAGTTAACTAACCTTTGATTCATTTTTTTAAACTAATTTACCTTCTAATATTTGAATAACTGTTTCGATTAATTCTTGAATGCGTTTATGAATATATTTCTTTAATAGCACTTGTATATATTTGCCTTGGATATTAGCTCGAGTTTCAATACTTGATGTTGCCTGTGATTGCGATGCTTCATGTTTTCTTGTCATTCACCACCTATTCTCTTCGGAACTTTTGTTTTAAAACCTTGGTCTCGTGCCAAGCACATTTTCTAATTATTTCACAATAAAACTTGAATGGTTGTGGAGTGTTAGGCGTAGGCCTTCTCCTATCCCAAGTGCTTGACATTACCTTTAGGGTTCACTGTCGCAAAGCACTTACCATTCAAAATCAAAACGCTTTTAATAAAGAGAATAAAGTTCTCTTTGTAATTGAATTAAAGAGAGATGATTGAGTGCAGACTTCTTCCTCTCCGAGTGTTAGGATACTCACTGTAGAGTGTGTGGTCTCGATACTTGTCTTTCAATACGAAGACGTAACTGTATTCGCCACACCTTTTCATAATAAATCTTTGAGATAAAAAAAATTGGGTACTACCCGCAAGGGGTTACTATCTGAGGATCTATTTCACCCCTTGTCGCTACTGCGAAAATAAGGTGTCGGCAAAATAGAAGAGTCGCCACCTTTCGTTATTTATCCCACAGAAACGGAAAGGAAACGATCGGAAAAACCTGACGAAAAGGTATAAGACAAAGTCATCGCAACCAAGTCTAGGTTCGGGAGTCGGTTACGCAAGGGGAAGGTATTAGCACCCCTCACGTCCATCGTACTCGATGGGATCCACGCTTGTTGTGTTTATCTGACGGGTGGTTTAACTATCTACCTATCAAGGCTGGCTCAAAAGAAGAGAAAATTGACTCGGCAAAGCCTCGCAGCTTTGTGCCTACGTCTTCTCGTCAGAGAACGAGGAATCAGAGTCAACGTAGTTCGGCTAACTACGGGTGAAGGGAGAAGGTTGCTCGCCAAGATATCGCATCTTGTGCCTACATATTCTCATCAGAGAAATCAGAGCGAACATAGTTCGGGTAACTACGTGATACAGGTTGATTCATCTGTTTTTCCGAGTAGGGTTAACAAACAGTTCTAGCAGTTTGGTGTATGCAGCTCGCTCGTTAGAGACTCGTGCGTTACCGTTTGCGGTAGAACTGAGAGTTAACGACACTCTTTTTCTGAAAACATTTTCCTGATTAAAGGAGAGCCCACGGGGCAAAAGGAAGTTTGATGTTTGTTTTTAGTCTTTTACGAGAGAAGTGTTTTTCTATGAATGTTTGTAATTCATAATGCCCTAGAGACTATGACTTAGGAACGAATGCGTCACACATCGTCCTAAGGACGTGGGCTAAACACTCTAGACGATTGAGAGGAGACCGCTCAATTATCATTTCCCAAGCGGCTTAAGGCTCATAACACACGGTACTCATTAACCTTTATTATGTGTTTTACTGGTGTTTGAAGAGAGAAAGAGAAAGGATTCTACAGGGGAAACTATCCAGCCCTAAGGTTGTCATGTAATGGATTCATCCTATGGTTGAGTTTGAAGGGGAAACTATCCTATGTGTTGCCATGCATGGATTCATCCTAATGTCTATCATCATCATCCTTGAACAATGAGGTGAGAATCCTAAGGGAACATGTCAATGGGAAACACAAACAAACTGCAGAAATCATTAAAGCAGATAAAACAGAAAAATAAACAGTAAAGATGCAAATGCAATGCAACAATACAAGCAGAGGGAGAGACTCAACCTCTAAGAAAACAAGCCAAGAGAACAAACAAAACAGACAAGCAAAGGGAGGATCACCTCAACCTTTCAATGCAGTCATGCACCTAAATAAAGGTCTCTACTCATGAAAATCTATCCTAATGCTACAAGCAAATCCACCAAACAGGGAGAAGGGTAACCAACATGAGCAACAGGGAAGTCATCCCAGGCTACATCAGGTTCAGAGGTGTGTTAACACAAGAGTCCATCTCAGATTCAACCTCTTGAGGAATGCACAGAATCCGACCAAAGGAAGGATTAGGCTCTCCCAAGAGGGATCCTAAGAATGTAGGACAGATGAGAATGGTGGAACCTAGATGTCAGTCTAATGTATCTGGTTAATGTGTATCAACACAGAATGTCCATCAAAGGCTCAACCTGTTAAGGAATGCGCAGAATCCAACCAAAGGAAGGATTAGGCTCTCCCAAGAGGGATCCTAAGGAAGGGACTGAGAAAGAAGATAATATAAACCAAAGGAATATACTATGCCATTGAATGTCAATCCAAGGCTCAACCTCTTGAGGAATGCACAGAATCCAACCAAAGGAAGGATTAGGCTCTCTCAAGAGGGGTCCTATGAATAGGACTAGGAGAGATTGGAATGACAAGGCAAACTCAAGCAAAGAAGCCACACAAGGGATAGAAATCATCACAAACTTCCAAAGAAACCTTCAATGTTTAGCTCTAAGGAAAGTTCATCCTAAGGGAGCTTAATGGTATGCTAGAGACTTGAAAATGGACCTAAAAAGGTGTCAACCTATGTACTAAGGGTTAATGGGAAGATTGGATGCTTTAAGTTGGCTAAAAGTTCATTTATGAGGCCAAACTATGAGATGGTGCAAGTTGAAACATGCAAACATTAGTCAGAATGCAAAATATGGGGAAAATAGGAAATCAAATCTAAAATTCCTAATAAAAATCCTAGATGATCCTAAATGTGTTAGGAGTCTATGGTTAAAGTTTCAAGTTAAAGCTCTATGCCTAAGGGCACTAACAGAAAGCTAAGTCAAGATGTATGCTATGGGGGATTCAAATGGGGAAGGCTCTAAAGATGTGCCTCAAAACCTATTCAAAAGGAATCTAATAAATTCAAGAAAAATATTAAAATATTCTAAAATGTACCAACATTCACCATACAAAAAATCAGAGATTATTATGGATTATTGAAAGAGAAAGAAAATCACAAAGCATAGCATGTAATCTTTCAATTATTAAAAACATATTAAAATGGAAAAAATGAAATTAAATGAAAAATCCATTAAAACTGAAATTAAAAAAAAATGACACAATTCTAGACATGTCAAACTACCTACATGATTTTTCTCAAGATTTATTGGCATCGTTTAATATTTTTCTTGAATTAAAATGAAACTGCCATCAATTAAAAAACAAAAGAAAATGAAAATAAAAAGGAAAATACAAGAGGTGCAGGAAGTAACTTTTCTACGTGTATTATTGCATGGGCCATGTGCAGTGGGGTGCGGTTAAGAAATGGCCTTAAGCCCAGCTGAGTTTCCTGAATGAAACTCAGCCTTTTGCCATGGGAACAAGTCCATTCG
>CAWUDS030006057.1:0-41251 GCA_963859935.3 Lathyrus sativus | reverse complement strand
ACGGCGGGAAACCCTAAAATGAGCGCGGCGGCTCTTTGACCTAATGCTAAGGGTAAAATTGTAATTTTGCCTGCGGCGAGGCATTTGTGAAAATTAGGGTTTGTAAAGGTGTAAGGGTTGAAAGTGAGGACTATTGACACGGCGGTCAAGCGACTAGACCTAATTCCTTCGGAGGATGGCAGAGTCAATGATAATTGTAAAATGCGATGGTAAATGAATAAATGTACAGTCATGAAATGTAAAGTACTGAAGAAGAAAAAAAGGATAATGCGACAATTTCTCGCACAATTACAACCAGGAAACAGATACATATATAATAATGAATTGGACTCTAATCTGCGAAGAGAAACTGAAAAACGTTAGTGAAAGGTTAAACTAAAATATGGCAAATACCGAAAAACAATTAACATTAAAAGGAAATACAAAATGTAAAAAGAGAAGTTTAATTTAACTAATTTTGAAAAAGGAATTTTAGTGTAAATTTAAAAAAAGAAATTAAATGCTAGTTTTAAAAGGAGATTTAATTTTATAAAAAGTTTAATTTTTTTATCTTAAAAAGAAAAGAAAGAAAAGGTTATTTTTAAAAAAAGGTTTTCTTATTTTTATTTAAAAAAGAGGTTATGATTTATATTTTAAAAAGAGTTTTAGTTGTTTATTTAATTAAAAAGTTGGTTACAATACATTAGTTAAATTATATTACGTGAGTGATTAACTAATAAAAGATTAAAGATTTTATTATTAGTTAAATAAAAAAGATTATTGTATAAACGATTGTTTTAATAAAAAAGTTTGTTTAAGGGTTATTAAGTGGGGTTAAGTGGGTTGATGGATGATCAGGCGTGGTTTAGTGGTGATTAAGTGGTTGTGTGGTTAGTAATTACAACAAATTAAATAAAATTCAGAGAAAAGAAACTGAGGAACCCTAAATCTAATCGGGTCCTCTTCTCCGACTCGCCGTGACCCTCTTCTCCTCATCCTCTCTCTCTCTCTCTCTCGATTTTTCACCCTTTCTCTGCGATTCCTCCGATTCTCCTCTTTCTCTCGAACCTGAAACACAATAAACAAATCAAAGCTTCAACGAATTTGGCTCAAATAGAATGGTTACCCGCAAGTTGTGGATGACGGCGGTCCGAGATGGTAATGGTAACGGCGGAAGCTTCTCGCGGTGGTTTCCGGTGAGATGCTGTTGGATTGACTAGGGAGTGTTTCGCCGATGGTAGTCGCAGTTACGAGGGTGATTGCCGGTGGAAGACGTCGGATGGTTTCGACGAGGAGCGCGGCGGTTCGCGGGACGACGGCGCGGTGGCTTTGCAAATTGGAAATTAACACGAGATGAGTTCCCTTTTCTGAACCTAGGTTTTTTTTTTTGAATTGGGATTTCTGTGTTGAATTGTTTTGTGGATTTCTCTTCTGTCTTCAATCCCCTTCGAATCTCTCTCTTTTTATAGGCTTTTTTTAGAATCAATGCTTGATTGAAATCTGATTGCTGTTTTGAATGCCAGATTAGGTTTTCCGTTTTGGTCTAGATGACTTTTGAAAAATTTCCTTTTTCGTCCAATCTCGTTTAATGTCGTTGATGAGAATCAAATCTCTGATATCAATCTGTTTAGAATCTCCTCTGTCTAGGTTCAATGTTTTTGGATTTAGGTGGAATATTTCCCACGGTATATTCCTCAAACAAATTTTCTAACTCAGGACTTGTAATTTGGCAGGTGTAGAAAAACAATCTGTTTTGGGCCAAGGGAAGAAACGTGCGGTCCAGAATGATCACAGTGTAACAGAACTGGTGAGCCCAAAGCTTTGGTGTGTTGCTCGTTTCTGTCTTTGAATCGATGTGTTAACTCTGCATTCTTCTTGTTATGCAGATAATAACTTGAAACATTGCTTGGAGCATAGCCGCGCAAAGTGGAAATAGAGAGGGCACATCATGGATTCGAGGCAGCACAAACGCGGAATCTTCAAGTGATGCAACGAGAATATTACTGCTCTGAGCTTCAGAATCGATGCCAATACGTCAGAGGTTTGCTGTTAGCTCTTGGTTTGCTTGGTAAGTTGTAGCTTTCATGTGAAGGAGGTAATGAACTGATTGTTGGGTGGATTGGCCATGGCCGTGTTGGGGTTTGCAAAGGTGTTGTCTGAAACGGCCCCTGCGTAGAGTTGTTCAAATTCAAGGCAACCTTATTCCCTGGTCTTATTCTGAATGACTTTCTCTGCATGTCGTGCCATGGGTTGTTTTGGTCTGATATTGTCTGATGGTCTTGCAGGTCTGTCGTATGCATTCTCACCTTTTGTTGGTTTCCCTGCAGAATTAATCCTTTCGTAGCAATGGACGTGACAGATGGTTTATAACAGCTGCGCATAAAGTTTCTCCGCGCTTAAAGGTATTCAAAATCCAAAGTTGGTGTGATTGCATCCTAGAAGTCAACAATTTCTTTTATTTTCAAATAACTGGTAATTCGCAGGTACTCTTGCGGCAGCATGACGAAACTCCCGTTATAATGAAGTTGCAACAGTGGGATTCAAAATTACTCCTCGATGCTATGTTGAACGTTCAACATTACGAGCTGTGGTGATGTTTCGTGACTTTCCCCGCGAGTACACCTATTGTGAACATACTTCCTGGTAATGTACAATGTCTGCTGTCATGTTGTAAGTCTTGGTGCAACAACATCATCCAGGTAAAGGTAAAAGGATCTCAAACTTAGTCGTGCTTCTCTGACACCACATTATGTTCTTTGAAAACTGATAGTGTATCATCAATGAATGCTTGTATTCAATTTGAGCACAAACAATTTGGTACAGGGGCATCTGCGACCGCAAGGACATTTGGCGTTCGAAACAGCGAGTTACTTAGTAGCTTGACCAGGTTAGAAGAAAATGTACGTTGAAATTGCACTTTCATGTAGCTCGAAATGCCATGGCCGGGCCCATTCTTGATGCAAACCAGTTATGGGTCGGATTACTATGAAACAGGTACTGCTATGAATTTGGTTAACTCGCGATGGCTTTAGATACGCCACTGTGAAGATGTACATAGAATCAAAATAAGTTGAACATTAGTTTAAACAATAGCATCTTTATTGAATGATTTAAGGAAACTCTTGCTACTCGTTGATACGTTAATCTTGCTTTTTCTTTTGCAGGTTTCGAATTTCCTTTATGACCCGTGTTCTGTAGGTGCTGGCGTGAATTGTGTGTTGATGATTGAATCATGTTGTTGCCATGATTTTGTATTAAAGGATCTCTTGATTTCTTGAATGGAGGTCGTTCCCAACCGACTCATCTCAGGACTTTGCAGAAAGAAACTAAGTTGGATTGGAACGTAAACCGTATGGTATTAATAAGGTGTCATTGAGATAATTGGGACGGAAGACAGTGGCGATGCGAAGAAGACGAAGCGTGGAATTTCTGATGTGAAGTTTATTATATGTGAAAACTCTCTGACTCAAAATTTATAATGAAAATAAATATGTTGCTCAGTATTGGTGATTGGATTGTGAGCTTTATCAGTTTTTCTTCATTGGCTTACGTATTGTTCAATATATGACTGTATTTGGCTTTCCTCTTGCTGTGAATTTCTCTGAGAATTAATGGCAAATGTGGATATGCAGAGATCTAGGTACCATTAGATACTATCCTTTTTTGAAAGTAAATTGGCCGAAAAAAAGAAAATAACCATCAATCCCAGCTAAGACCGTACACCCTCTACCATGATTCAAAATATCTGCACTTTGTCTTAATAAATAAAGAACATAATTCAAGATGTTATAGCCTAAAATAGTCAATATGCATCAATTATCAAGGCATAAACTTATATCGTCCAAATGATAGGGGTAGTCCCCACCGATTTAAAGGGGTCATCTCCCCTTTCAGAAAAAAACGTGAATCTCCTCTGGCGACTGATTTACTCAAACTTGGAATCGATTGGTCTTAAAGCTCATTTCCCCATAATGAAATGTATCTTTCACGGTGAAATTCAAATCTTGAAATGTTAGCCCGAATTTGAACTTGAATAGAGAGAACATTTAGATATTAAAGTGGTAAATATTGCTGAATTTCCGAACAATCCTCCTGTAAGACTTTTGACTTATCTGATCATCTGACTGAGCAAACTTTGAGAAAAGTCTTGAAACTTGACATGGGGGGTTCTTATACACATATAAGATGTTATGAAGCCCACTTGAAGTCTTGGAAGTGAGGGGCAAATTTTGGGGTGCAACAGCTGCCCCTGTTCAATTTTCTGAAACCTGAGGGGTTAGATTGGTATATTTGCCAGTCGTAACCTGGAAGGTTGAAGGGATTGAACACAAAAGCCCAAAAATTTGCACTCACCAGTGCACTAGAGTGGTACAGATGGCTAGTTGAATATGATTGAGTGGGCTTAAAGATGCCACTAGGGGGGGGAGCAGTTCAAGATATGGGTGTATGATGAAAGCTGTCAGGAGTCTGGAATAATAATGATGTAGCAGCATGTCTTCGTGAGGATAGAGCAATCAATAGCTCTAAAGCAGTCTTGAAGTAATGATTTCAGGAGGATAGAGCAATGGATAGCTCTAAAGCAGTCTTGAAATAATAATGTAATTTCAGGAGGATAGAGCAATGGATAACTCTAAAGCAGTCTTGAAATAATAATGTGATATGTCTTCAGGAGGATAGAGCAATCAATAGCTCTAAAGCAGTCTTGAAGTAATGATTTCAGGAGAGATAGAGCAATGGATAGCTCTAAAGCAGTCTTGAAATAATAATGTAATTTCAGGAGGATAGAGCAATGGATAACTCTAAAGCAGGTCTTGAAATAATAATGTAATTTCAGGAGGATAGAGCAATGGATAACTCTAAAGCAGTCTTGAAATAATAATGTGATATGTCTTCAGGAGGATAGAGCAATCAATAGCTCTAAAGCAGTCTTGAAGTAATGATTTCAGGAGGATAGAGCAATGGATAGCTCTAAAGCAGTCTTGAAATAATAATGTGATATGTCTTCAGGAGGATAGAAGCAATCAATAGCTCTAAAGCAGTCTTGAAGTAATGATTTCAGGAGGATAGAGCAATGGATAGCTCTAAAGCAGTCTTGAAATAATAATGTGATATGTCTTCAGGAGGATTAGAGCAATCAATAGCTCTAAAGCAGTCTTGAAGTAATGATTTCAGGAGGATAGAGCAATGGGATAGCTCTAAAGCAGTCTTGAAATAATAATGTGATATGTCTTCAGGAGGATAGAGCAATCAATAGCTCTAAAGCAGTCTTGAAGTAATGATTTCAGGAGGATAGAGCAATGGATAGCTCTAAAGCAGTCTTGAAATAATAATGTGATATGTCTTCAGGAGGATAGAGCAATCAATAGCTCTAAAGCAGTCTTGAAGTAATGATTTCAGGAGGATAGAGCAATGGATAGCTCTAAAGCAGTCTTGAAATAATAATGTAATTTCAGGAGGATAGAGCAATGGATAGCTCTAAAGCAGTCTTGAAATAATGATTTCAGGAGGATAGAGCAATGGATAGCTCTAAAGCAGTCTTGAAATAATAATGTGATATGTCTTCAGGAGGATAGAGCAATCAATAGCTCTAAAGCAGTCTTGAAGTAATGATTTCAGGAGGATAGAGCAATGGATAGCTCTAAAGCAGTCTTGAAGTCATGAGAGGCTATCAGGAGGATAAAATAACCCTGAGGTTACAATAAAGCAGTCCCAAAGTAATAAGAAGCTCATCAGGAGGATAAAGTAACCCTGAGGTTACAATAAAGCAGCCCCAAAGATCATAAGATTGTTTGTTGGATAATTAACCTGAAAACAAGGCAACATTAGTTTATGCTTTATGTATGCATGTATGACATGATACACTTAGGTAATGTACTTATAGACATATATGTTATGGTATGATGTAAATGATGTATGTATGATATGACACTGCTGGAAGTGTCTGGATATCCTTGTATAACAACTGCTGGCCAAGGAAAATAAATCCCGATTCGTTGTTGAAGAATATATAACCCTCCGTCTGCTGGGGATAACAAGGTATAGATAACCTCCCGTTGTTGGGGATAACAAGGTATAGATAACCTCCCGTTGTTGGGGATAGTAGAGGTATAGATAACCTTCGTTTTCGTTTGATAGTAGGATAAGTATAACATCCCGTCTTCGTTCATCGTGCCCTTATTGGAAAGTAATTTCCCGTATATCCGTATGAGGATAAAAGAGATGGATATAAATTCCAGGGGAGATTAGACTTTGTGAAAATGGATTAGTCCTACTGATGGTTTGTAACTGTCTTGTAAAGATGAACCGGCGAAGCTTCGTTGAAATCCTTCCCTCGTTCGTCCTTAGTAAATACTATTACTGCATTTTCATGCATTTCTGGTAAACATCAATCATATTAAAAGCATACATGCATTTCTGGTAAACATCAATCATATTCAAAGGCATATATACATTCAAACACAACCAATGGACGTTTCGCTTATGTAAATAGGGTAAAAGTGAATCTGGATTCAAAAGATGGAATTTATTCATATCAAAAGTGACCCATACACGGGTAAGTTTGTACAAGGAGACATAAACCCTAGTAAGAGAATTTTGTCATGAAGTTTTACAAAAAGAATCAGCTATGTGGGAAATAATCCTATTGAGTTTCAATTCTACTATTGCCACTCAAGTATCTCATCTTCTTGCTGTTGAGACGGAAACGATTGGATTGAGCTTTATCTGTTTGAGCTTGAGTAAGTAGTACAACTGGTTGCAGTTTCATGAGTGGTCCAAACGAGACATAGTCATACGCTTTAATCCCTAACTTTTGCCTGGATTGCCCTTTCAGGTTTTCAATCCACCGGGATACCCTTTTTTGCCCAAGCCGCCTTTTCAGGTTTTTCGACTTGCCGGGTGTACATCTTTTTATATATATATCCCTAAGTTTTGCCCAAACCCTTTTGGTTTGCCGGGATGCCCTTATTTTTGCCTAGGCCTGTCAACCTAGCGGGTCTCTTTTTATGCGTAGTATTTTTTAACTATGTCTGCGTTTACAGGTTGTGGGAAGTCTTCACCATCCATTGTAGTCAGTATCATGGCACCTCCTGAGAACACTGTCCTGACTACAAATGGTCCCTCATATGTTGGAGTCCACATATGAGGGATACAAAGCATGATAATCTCATTCCTTACAGAGAACATATGTTGTCTTTGATCCCAATCTCCTTTAATCTGACTTATTACCAGAGCTGAATCTCCATACACCTCAAGGAACTGAATCTTCATATCAATAGCAACTTGCATACCCATGATACATGCCTCATACTCAGCCATGTTATTGGTACAATAGAAACAAAGTCTGGCAGTAATCGGGGTATGACAACCTTCAGGGGAACCTAATCACAACTCCAACACCATTACCATGTGCATTGGAAGGTACCATCAAAAACCATAGTCCATCGGGGTCCTTGTTCAGGTCCGTCATATTGTCCAGGTTCTTTGGTAACAGACATAATGTCTTCATCAGGGAACTCAAAATTCATTGACTGGTAATCATCTACTGCTTGATGAGCCAAATGATCAGCAACAACACTCCCCTTAATGGCCTTCTGAGTGGTATACTGTATATCATATTCCGTCAAGATCATTTGCCATCTTGCAATTCTTCCGAGAGAGAGCAGGTTTCTCAAATATGTACTTGATTGGATCCATCTTCGAAATCAACAAGGTAGTATGGGTCAACATATACTGTCTTAGTCGGCAGAGCAGCCCATGCCAAAGCGCAGCAAGTTTTCTCGAGCAGTGAGTATCTTGTTTCACAGTCGGTAAACTTTTTGCTAAGGTAGTATATTGCCTGCTCTTTTCGACCAGACTCGTCATGTTGCCCCAGTACACACCCCATTGAGTTGTCTAATACTGTTAAATACATAATCAAGGGTCTTCCATCAACTGGTGGCATTAAAATTGGAGGTTCTAGCAAATATCTCTTGATTTCATCAAAGGCAGTCTGGCACTCATCATTCCATTCCATCACCTGATCTTTCTTCAACAACTTGAAGATTGGCTCACAGATGGTAGTTAATTGGGAAATAAATCTTGCAATGTAGTTCAATCGTCCCAAGAAACCTCTAACCTCCTTCTCAGTACGGGGAGCTGGCATCTCTCGTATAGCTTTCACTTTTGCAGGATCCACTTCAATACCTTTTCCACTGACAATGAAACCCAGGAGCTTTCCAGATCTAACTCCAAAAGTACACTTGTTTGGATTTAATCTCAACCTGTATTTCTTCAACCTCTCAAACGACTTGTGCAGATGATCAAGATGTTGCTCTTCATTCTGAGATCTGGCTATCATATCATCCACATATACCTCTATCTCATGATGAATCATATCATGAAACAAAGGCCACCATAGCACGCTGATATGTTTGCCCCTGCATTCTTCAAACCAAATGGCATTACCTTATAGCAAAAGGTGCCCCACTGTGTCACAAATGTAGTCTTCTCCATATCTTCAGGTGCCATCTTGATTTGATTGTAACCAGAGAAACCATCCATAAAAGAGAATACCTTATGCTGAGCAGTGTTGTCTACCAGAATATCAATATGAGGCAGTGGAAAGTCATCTTTAGGGCTAGCCTTGTTCAGATCTCTTTTCTGTTTTCTTCAGTTCCCAGCTTCACAACTTCGACTGGCTCTTCATGTGGCTGTATAGCTTTCTCTCTTTGTTGGTAACAACCTAGCAAGCCCCACAGGTATTTCACAATCGTCCTCGTTTCCGTCTTCAGTTTGATAGATCGGATTCTCGAAATTGTAATTGGCAATAGTAGAATTGTTATCAACTGGATCCAGAGTGGATGAGGATCGGCATTTTAGTGACGTGGGTGTGTGTAAGAACACATAGCTGATAAAGCAAAAATAAAAAGAAAAAGAAAGACAAGGAACACAATATTTACGAAAACGAAACGTCCACTGATTTTATTGAATGCAGTATGCAAATGAAATGACAACCCGTAACAAGCACACCATTGTGCCCGGGTAAGGCACATGGCTTGAAAGTTTTAATTGTTCCAAAAATTGCAAATTTAAAAACATAACACAGTAATAGTATTTACTCCTGACTAAAGGAGATAGGGATAACATCTTCAGCTGTCCAATTATTGAGTCCAGCACCCACAGTAGGAAAAATCCATGCCTCCAAGTTGAAAGTGTTTACATGGCTGACAAAGTATTCTTCCTCTCCAAAGACAGTAACAACTTTTCCATTCACCGGATATCTCAACTTTTGATGTAATGTGGAGGTCACAGCACCTTGATTGGAAGATCAATTTCCCCATGCACTACTCTTCTAGAACCATCAAAAGCCTTTACCACAATATTACTGGGCTTCAATACCGTATCTTCAGGACTCAGCTTGTTCAGGACTTCCTTAGGCAACACATTCAGAGAGGAACCATTGTCTATCAGCACATGAGACAGGGTAGTGCCCCTGCATTCAATTGAAATATGCAAGGCCCTGTTATGATCCCTCTTGGCAGGGGTCAAGTCAGCATCAGAAAATCCTAACCCGTTGTCATAGGTCAGGTGAGCAACACAATTCTCAAACTGGTCCACAGAAATTGCACTGGGTACATGAGCCATCTTTAGAAACTTGATCAATGACTTGGCATGAGCCTCAGAACATAATAACAGGGAGGGCATAGAAATCTTTGAGGGAGTATGCCCCAGCTGATCAACAATATCATAATCACTCTTGCGAATGATTTTCAATACTTCTTCCATCTGCTTAGAGAGGTCATCAGCAGCTGGCACATCAGTAGATACAGGCTCAATAACAGGACCCTTGCCCCGAGCATCAGTGGTGGAAGTAACAGCAGGAGTAACTGCACTCTTAGAAGCAACTGGAGGAGAGAAGACTCTTCCACTACGAGTGATCTTGCTAGATCCAGCAATATTATCAATGTCAACAGGCATATCAGGTAAAGGCTCCTGCTTGACACCATGGATGTAAACATCAGACCCATAGTGCCAAGGCACAGCTTTGTCAGATGTATAAGAAATAGGACCAGGAGTGGTAATGATCAGAGGAGCTACTCTGGCTTCAACAACAACTTTCACAGGACCTTCAGCAGTAATCTTGATCGGGCCCTGATGAGTGATTTTAATGGGACCCTTTGAAGTGATTCTTAGTGGTACTTTGTCAACCATGTCAACCTCTTCAATCTTTTTACCCTGAGTCAGATGATCCACCATACTTTCTACAGATGCTGGTCTTCTTTCAAACACTATAGTATATTTATCCATGAGACGTTGAATCCCATCTCTCAAAATGAAGCAACTATCCGGCTTATAGGTACAATATAGACAATCTTCATGACAACCTGGAAAGATCCCAGCTTGTACTAACCTCTTTTTGATAACAGACAATGGTGTGCTCAACTCCATAACTGAATAGACATGCAGATCTTCATCAATATCTTTATCAATGGCGTTGACAGTCTTCTCGTGATTTGGCATTGGAGCTGTAATCACATTTGGAGTACCTGGTGGATCAAACTCAATTTCTCCAGCATCAATCATATCCTGAATTTTGTTCTTCAAGACCCAGCAGTTATTAGTATCATGTCCTGGACAGTTTGAATGATATGCACATCGTGCATTGGGATTGTACTTGGGAGAGGTAACATTGGGATTCCGAGGGGCCTCCCTCAGGGTAATAAGTTCAGCTTTCAACAAGTGTTGCAATGCCTGAGCCATTGACATGTTGATCTTCGTGAACTGTCTTCTAGCCCTCTGTTGGTTGCCTTGAGGCTGCTCTGTTGTTGCAGGAGTTGGATTTGAAATATGAACTGCACTAACAGACTGATGCCTTCTGTTACGATCAGGCTGACCATACACAGCATTAGATTCTTTCTTCCCAATGGGAGGCTTCTTTGCAGCACCTGATGAAGAAGTGCCCATTTGGATCTTACCACTCTTGATGCCATTCTCTACTCGCTCTCCTGTCATGATCAACTCAGTGAAGCCAGATGATGAGCTTCCAATGAGATGACTGTAAAACGGACCATTCAGCGTACACATGAACATATCAACCAATTCCCTATCAGTCAAAGGGGGTTGAACTCTTCCAGCTAAGTCTCTCCACTTCTGAGCATACTCCTTAAAGCTTTCTTTGGCACCCATAGACATGCTTGCTTTATGGAGTAGCTTTGTTAGCTCTAGGATCCTCGCTTGGCTTGCTTTGTAATGAGCCTCGAAAGTATCCCTTTGCTCTTTCAGTTGGATCCATGATCTCTGCAAGTCTTCCATATCAGTAGGCATGTCTGGGTGAAGGATGGTATAAGCTGTGTCTCCTTCAGCAACAGGTTCCATGGTAACCGGTAGGATGGCAGGATATGGCATCATGAGTGTCTGAGCACGAAATCGTACCCATCTGAGATAAGCCTCCATAGGAATGGTGTACTTAGGCTCCAGTGTCTTGCTGTCAATCCTGTTTACCTTTCCCCAAGCTCGTATGAATCTCTGACGGTAACCCTGAAGATCGTTGTCGTAATCAAACACAATGCCCTGAATCAACATGTCATGTGGACCATCGCTCCGGGCGTAGCCAAACTATCGTAAAGCTAGAGATGGGTTGTAGGTGATGCCTCCTCTTATGCCTAGAAGTGGTACATTAGGAAACTCCCCACAACGGTCAATGATGGTGACATTCTCCATAGATCTGGAGCACCAATGGATGTCTGAGTGAGAAAGTGACATGATCCTCTTGGACCATCTGAACTCTTGCTCATTCTTCATTACTAAGCGAGGAAGGTGAGAAATAAACCACCTAGAAAGTAAAGGTATGCAGCACATCAAAGTTCCTCTTGCCCTTGTAGTACGGATGTGAAGAGAATGTAGGATGTCTCCAAGTAAGGTAGGCACTGGATTGTGACTCAGGAATATGTTGATGGCATGAACGTCTATGAACTGATCAGGATTGGGGAACAACACTAAGCCATAAATCAATAAGGCTAAGATCTCCTCAAAAGCATCGTAGCTCATAGCCTTCAAGAACATTTGAGCTTTATCCACTAATACCTTGGCAAGAATACCTTTAACTCCACTTCTCGTCTCTAAAACAATGTCAGACTTCTTCAGATGTAGAGCTGCAGCAATAACTTCTGGTTTAAGCTCCTTCTCTAAGCCTGTGAATGGCTTCTGATCAAGAACAGGTATACCCAGAAGTTTAGAGAACTCCTCCATGGTTGGAACCAGCTGATAATCAGGAAATGTAAAGCAATGGTGCTTAGGGTCAAAGAACTGAAACAGCACACTCATCATGTCTTCACTGAACCCTGAAGTGACTAGATCCAATAGGTGACCATGTCTCTGGACGAACTGGGAATGATCAGACACTTGGGAAACCAACTCTTTGAGCTTGGGAGGTATCCCTACAAAGTTGATCCTGATGGTGTTTCTACGAGCAGAAGCCATGACCTGCAACAAAGAACAAAGATAAATCCTTTGGTCCTTGAAATGGTTAGGGAAAATGATATGCTTATGATGCATGATGATGTCATGATGTCATGCTCAATCACAAACATGTGGCACACACAAACAAGTCACACAATTGCCCTAGGTTTAAAGGCTTGCATGAGGTTTAAAGGTAAGTACCCTCCCCTGAAGTTAGATGGTTCATCCTGTCCTACAAAAGTAACCAGGTTCTAAGGGATCTCAATATCATTGATCCTTCACAAGGGTGGTTGTTCAGAAGGCAACTTACTTGCCAACCAAAACCCTCCAAGTTTAAGATCTCAATGAGCGTAGTATCGAGTGTCAACCAACTTCAGTCTGCACCAAAGCCGGTTACCTCACTACTTTCTAAAGGCCAAGATGAGTTAACTAGGGTTCTAAAAGTCAGTTAGTGCATTGACAACATATGGCAGCCTCAATATTATCCTCAACTTGACTTAAGGAATATAAGCACCAACCAAGAAGTCGCACTAACTATGGCCACCAGATCAACCGCATCGATATACGTCGTACAGTTTCCTTGGTCTATTGCCATTTACCTAAGGTACACTAGATCCGGGTTAGGACCTTTCACACATAAGAGCACCCCAACAATATAATAATAAAGCAAACAAGGCAAACAATTTAAAGTGATCTTAATTCCTAAGGGTACCCCTCTTAAATAGATCCCCAGCAGAGTCGCCAGTTCTGTAACACGGTGGGAGAACTGACTTTAAACAATGTTGCGGATAGCAAGAGTCGCCACCGACTTTTATTTTATCCATAAGGAAAGGTTATAAAAGAACAGGAAAGACCTTAGAGAATATTTTGGGTCCGGGGGGTAGGTTATGAAAAGGGAAGGTATTAGCATCCTTTTCATCCATGGTTATCCATGGGCTCTTAGGTACTTAAGCTCACTTTTGAATTGTTTTGAAATTGTAGTGTGTGAATAGAAAATTTTCAGAATAGTTAATAAATAATCCATGTAAGGATGTGTTAAGAACTTGTTTGAAAACTTGTTGAAAATTTGTTTAAGTGCGAAACAGTTTTGAAGTGAGCAAGCACCTAGGAGTAACCTACCCTAATGTTTAAAGGTCTTTCTTATTCTTCATTCTTTCCTTTAGTAAGACTATCCCTACTATAATGGAGTAGGTAGTCCTTACTTTGGATGTTAAGGGATATGTGAGGGACAATTTGACTTTGAAGGCCATTGTGGGATGTAATAAGCACATATAAGGGACCATCATCATTTTTTGAAAGGGACTTGATTCGTAAAGGCAACCATAAGGGACTTTGATGATTTTTTTCTATTTGAGGGACTTGCTTTATACACCCCACTTAACCATTATTCGTAGGCAACTTGAGGGATATCCTTAGGAAGTGAGACGGCGATTAAAATCGACTTACGTGTGTGACGTGTTTATTTTAATTATCTTTATTTAAAAGTGATCTAAATTTATTTTAATATTACATACATGTTGTTACACTCCCTAATTACTAACCATAATAATAATTAAATAATTAAACAACTTTACATCCAAGAAACAATTACAAAATAATAAGCAAAATAATTAAATAGCAAAGATAAATAAAATATAAATAAGCAATAATAAATAATAAAGGGGGTTAATTCTAAGTTTACTCGGCAAGACATCGCATCTTGTGCCTACGTATCCTTACGGGAGTGGAATCAGAGTAATCGTAGTTCCCCTCAAAAGGGAGGTTAGAGATCTCTTGACAGTGGTCAAGGTCTCAAGGGGAATAAACGCGCCTTAAGGACACGCTTACGCGGAGTGTAAGAACTCCAAATTTCTACGTTGAAATGTTAAGTTGTAATTGGGGTTAAATTAGGGATTCCACGGCGGGAAACCCTAAAATGAGCGCGGCGGCTCTTTGACCTAATGCTAAGGGTAAAATTGTAATTTTGCCTGCGGCGAGGCATTTGTGAAAATTAGGGTTTGTAAAGGTGTAAGGGTTGAAAGTGAGGACTATTGACACGGCGGTCAAGCGGCTAGACCTAATTCCTTCGGAGGATGGCAGAGTCAATGATAATTGTAAAATGCGATGGTAAATGAATAAATGTACAGTCATGAAATGTAAAGTACTGAAGAAGAAAAAAAGGATAATGCGACAATTGTCTCGCACAATTACAACCAGGAAACAGATACATATATAATAATGAATTGGACTCTAATCTGCGAAGAGAAACTGAAAAACGTTAGTGAAAGGTTAAACTAAAATATGGCAAATACCGAAAAACAATTAACATTAAAAGGAAATACAAAATGTAAAAAGAGAAGTTTAATTTAACTAATTTTGAAAAAGGAATTTTAGTGTAAATTTAAAAAAGAAATTAAATGCTAGTTTTAAAAGGAGATTTAATTTTATAAAAAGTTTAATTTTTTTATCTTAAAAAGAAAAGAAAGAAAAGGTTTATTTTTAAAAAAAGGTTTTCTTATTTTTATTTAAAAAAGAGGTTATGATTTATATTTTAAAAAGAGTTTTAGTTGTTTATTTAATTAAAAAGTTGGTTACAATACATTAGTTAAATTATATTACGTGAGTGATTAACTAATAAAAGATTAAAGATTTTATTATTAGTTAAATAAAAAAGATTATTGTATAAACGATTGTTTTAATAAAAAAGTTTGTTTAAGGGTTATTAAGTGGGGTTAAGTGGGTTGATGGATGATCAGGCGTGGTTTAGTGGTGATTAAGTGGTGTGTGGTTAGTAATTACAACAAATTAAATAAAATTCAGAGAAAAGAAACTGAGGAACCCTAAATCTAATCGGGTCCTCTTCTCCGACTCGCCGTGACCCTCTTCTCCTCATCCTCTCTCTCTCGATTTTTCACCCTTTCTCTGCGATTCCTCCGATTCTCCTCTTTCTCTCGAACCTGAAACACAATAAACAAATCAAAGCTTCAACGAATTTGGCTCAAATAGAATGGTTACCGCAAGTTGTGGATGACGGCGGTCCGAGATGGTAATGGTAACGGCGGAAGCTTCTCGCGGTGGTTTCCGGTGAGATGCTGTTGGATTGACTAGGGAGTGTTTCGCCGATGGTAGTCGCAGTTACGAGGGTGATTGCCGGTGGAAGACGTCGGATGGTTTCGACGAGGAGCGCGGCGGTTCGCGGACGACGGCGCGGTGGCTTTGCAAATTGGAAATTAACACGAGATGAGTTCCCTTTTCTGAACCTAGGTTTTTTTTTTTGAATTGGGATTTCTGTGTTGAATTGTTTGTGGATTTCTCTTCTGTCTTCAATCCCCTTCGAATCTCTCTCTTTTTATAGGCTTTTTTTAGAATCAATGCTTGATTGAAATCTGATTGCTGTTTTGAATGCCAGATTAGGTTTTCCGTTTTGGTCTAGATGACTTTTGAAAAATTTCCTTTTTCGTCCAATCTCGTTTAATGTCGTTGATGAGAATCAAATCTCTGATATCAATCTGTTTAGAATCTCCTCTGTCTAGGTTCAATGTTTTTGGATTTAGGTGGAATATTCCCACGGTATATTCCTCAAACAAATTTTCTAACTCAGGACTTGTAATTTGGCAGGTGTAGAAAACAATCTGTTTTGGGCCAAGGAAGAAACGTGCGGTCCAGAATGATCACAGTGTAACAGAACTGGTAAGCCCAAAGCTTTGGTGTGTTGCTCGTTTTTGTCTTTGAATCGAATGTGTTAACTCTGCATTCTTCTTGTTATGCAGATAATAACTTGAAACATTGCTTGGAGCATAGCCGGCGCAAAGTGGAAATAGAGAGGGCACATCATGGATTCGAGGCAGCACAAACGCGGAATCTTCAAGTGTGCAACGAGAATATTACTGCTCTGAGCTTCAGAATCGATGCCAATACGTCAGAGGTTTGCTGTTAGCTCTTGGTTTGCTTGGTAAGTTGTAGCTTTCATGTGAAGGAGGTAATGAACTGATTGTTGGGTGGATTGGCCATGGCCGTGTTGGGGTTTGCAAAGGTGTTGTCTGAAACGGCCCCTGCGTAGAGTTGTTCAAATTCAAGGCAACCTTATTCCCTGGTCTTATTCTGAATGACTTTCTCTGCATGTCGTGCCATGGGTTGTTTTGGTCTGATATTGTCTGATGGTCTTGCAGGTCTGTCGTATGCATTCTCACCTTTTGTTGGTTTCCCTGCAGAATTAATCCTTTCGTAGCATGGACGTGACAGATGGTTTATAACAGCTGCGCATAAAGTTTCTCCGCGCTTAAAGGTATTCAAATCCAAAGTTGGTGTGATTGCATCCTAGAAGTCAACAATTTCTTTTATTTTCAAATAACTGGTAATTCGCAGGTACTCTTGCGGCAGCATGACGAAACTCCCGTTATAATGAAGTTGCAACAGTGGGATTCAAAATTACTCTCGATGCTATGTTGAACGTTCAACATTACGAGCTGTGGTGATGTTTCGTGACTTTCCCCGCGAGTACACCTATTGTGAACATACTTCCTGGTAATGTACAATGTCTGCTGTCATGTTGTAAGTCTTGGTGCAACAACATCATCCAGGTAAAGGTAAAAGGATCTCAAACTTAGTCGTGCTTCTCTGACACCACATTATGTTCTTTGAAAACTGATAGTGTATCATCAATGAATGCTTGTATTCAATTTGAGCACAAACACTTTGGTACAGGGGCATCTGCGACCGCAAGGACATTTGGCGTTCGAAACAGCGAGTTACTTAGTAGCTTGACCAGGTTAGAAGAAAATGTACGTTGAAATTGCACTTTCATGTAGCTCGAAATGCCATGGCCGGGCCCATTCTTGATGCAAACCAGTTATGGTCGGATTACTATGAAACAGGTACTGCTATGAATTTGGTTAACTCGCGATGGCTTTAGATACGCCACTGTGAAGATGTACATAGAATCAAAATAAGTTGAACATTAGTTTAAACAATAGCATCTTTATTGAATGATTTAAGGAAACTCTTGCTACTCGTTGATACGTTAATCTTGCTTTTCTTTTGCAGGTTTCGAATTTCCTTTATGACCCGTGTCTGTAGGTGCTGGCGTGAATTGTGTGTTGATGATTGAATCATGTTGTTGCCATGATTTTGTATTAAAGGATCTCTTGATTTCTTGAATGGAGGTCGTTCCCAACCGACTCATCTCAGGACTTTGCAAAAAGAAACTAAGTTGGATTGGAAACCGTATGGTATTAATAAGGTGTCATTGAGATAATTGGGACGGAAGACAGTGGCGATGCGAAGAAGACGAAGCGTGGAATTTCTGATGTGAAGTTTATTATATGTGAAAACTCTCTGACTCAAAATTTATAATGAAAATAAATATGTTGCTCAGTATTGGTGATTGGATTGTGAGCTTTATCAGTTTTTCTTCATTGGCTTACGTATTGTTCAATATATGACTGTATTTGGCTTTCCCTCTTGCTGTGAATTTCTCTGAGAATTAATGGCAAATGTGGATATGCAGAGATCTAGGTACCATTAGATACTATCCTTTTTTGAAGTAAATTGGCCGAAAAAAGAAAATAACCATCAATCCCAGCTAAGACCGTACACCCTCTACCATGATTCAAAATATCTGCACTTTGTCTTAATAAATAAAGAACATAATTCAAGATGTTATAGCCTAAAATAGTCAATATGCATCAATTATCAAGGCATAAACTTATATCGTCCAAATGATAGGGGTAGTCCCACCGATTTAAAGGGTCATCTCCCCTTTCAGAAAAAAAACGTGAATCTCCTCTGGCGACTGATTTACTCAAACTTGGAATCGATTGGTCTTAAAGCTCATTTCCCCATAATGAAATGTATCTTTCACGGTGAAATTCAAATCTTGAAATGTTAGCCCGAATTTGAACTTGAATAGAGAGAACATTTAGATATTAAAGTGGTAAATATTGCTGAATTCCGAACAATCCTCCTGTAAGACTTTTGACTTATCTGATCATCTGACTGAGCAAACTTTTGAGAAAAGTCTTGAAACTTGACATGGGGGTTCTTATACACATATAAGATGTTATGAAGCCCACTTGAAGTCTTGGAAGTGAGGGCAAATTTTGGGGTGCAACAACTGGTAGACACCGGATCTTCCTTAAATGTGCTGCCTAAGAAGGCGATGATGAAACTAGATGTCAGAGGAATCCTGTGTACGCCTAGTGACTTGGTGGTCAGGGCATTCGATGGTACACGAAGAACAGTCTTTGGATCCATAACATTACCTCTACAGGTGGGGCCGGAGGTTTTCGCAACTGAATTTTATATTATGGACATCCAACCAGCATACAGCTGCCTTCTCGGACGACCTTGGATCCATAGTGTTGGGGCAGTCACGTCTACCTTGCATCAAAAGTTGAAATACATGGTAGGGGACAGTGTGGTCACAGTCTGTGGAGAAGAAGATATATTGGTCAGCCATCTGTCATCATTCAAGTATGTAGAAGTCGACGGCGAGATTCATGAAACACCCTGTCAAGCCTTTGAAGGGTTGCGCATCAAAGACAAAGGTCCCGGGCCGAGTAAAGCGTTAGAGGTAGCCGTCTCGTCATATAAGGAAGCTCAAGCTCTAGTAGAGACTGGTGAGACAAAGGGTTGGGGCAAGGTGCTGGATATTCCCGTGAAGATGGACCGATTTGGGCTGGGATATCAACCGTCGTCATCAACACCTGCTGTAGGGACACCCCGTTTCAGAGGACCGATAACCATCATCGCTAGTGGAGTGTGTCACGAGGCCATCAACGATGTTTCAGATTCTGAGGAAGGAGATAGTGACTGCGACATGGACGCCTGGATTCAGCCAAGCGTGCCAGGACAAGGATTATGCAATTGGTCTATTCAGGAGATTGCTCCTGTGACTCTCAAACAGTAATACTTTGTTTTCTTAATTGTTGAACAATCTGGTGTCTTACCCGAGGCATCATGATTTTGCTTAGGGCTGTGTTGTTATGTACATTGCGTGTTTAATCATTAAATAAAAGGCGTTTTTTCATGTACAAATATTACGATCTCTGTTTTTCCTGTTTTGTGTTTTACAATAAAATGGCAACGTGGTTATTCGCTTTATACGCATTTTGAAGCATTTAACCATTCCTTTTGCAGGATAACATTTTCAGATGACATCATTGAACCGCCTATGACTCGTCTCGACTTTGAGCACCCGGTATTTCAGGCCGAAGAAGAGAATGTTGAAGATGGCGACGTTCCCGAAGAATTGTCTTGGTTGGTGAAGCAAGAAGATCGTGTCATTCTGCCTCATGAGGAGGTCATCGAAATTATTAACCTGGGGTCGGAAGGGGTTGAAAAGAACATTCGTATAGGAGCTGCGCTGCAGAGCGACGTCAAGCGAAGACTGGTTGAAATGCTCAGAGAGTATAGTGATGTGTTCGCTTGGTCGTATGAAGACATGCCTGGGCTTGATACAGATATGGTTGTGCACCGTCTGCCGTTGAAAGAAGAATGCCCGCCGGTCAAGCAGAAGCTTCACAGAACTAGACCTGATATGGCAGTGAAAATTAAGGAGGAGGTTCAAAAACAGTGGGATGCTGGTTTCCTAGCTGTTACAAAATATCCCTCATGGGTCGCTAATATTGTGCCAGTGCCAAAGAAAGACGGTAAAGTGAGAATGTGCGTAGATTACCGTGATTTGAACAAAGCGAGCCCGAAAGACGATTTTCCGCTTCCTCCCATCGATGTGCTAGTTGACAACACGGCTCAATTCTCCGTATTCTCCTTCATGGATGGCTTCTCGGGCTATAATCAGATTAAAATGGCACCAGAAGACATGGAGAAGACTACTTTCATTACGCGTTGGGGAACATTTTGTTATAAAGTGATGCCCTTCAGATTGAAGAATGTTGGGGCAACGTATCAGCGTGCAATGACGACTCTTTTCCATGATATGATGCATAAAGAGATCGAAGTTTATGTTGATGATATGATTGCCAAATCCCAGACGGAGGAAGAGCATTTGGTGAATCTGCTGAAGTTATTCAAAAGGCTTAGGAAGTTCAGGCTGAGACTGAACCCTAACAAGTGCACCTTCGGGGTGAGATCGGGTAAACTGCTGGGGTTTATCGTGAGCGAAAAAGGAATAGAGGTCGATCCTGCAAAAATAAAAGCAATACAAGAGATGCCGACGCCTAAAACAGAAAAAGAGGTGCCCAGGTTTTTAGGGAGGTTGAACTACATCGCCCGGTTCATATCTCACCTAACAGCTACGTGTGAACCGTTATTCAAGCTGTTGAAAAAGGACCAAGCTGTAACATGGAATGAAAATTGTCAAAAGGCGTTCGATAAAATAAAGCAGTATTTGCAGGAGCCTCCTATTTTGATACCCCCAGTGGCAGGGAGACCCTTGATTATGTATTTGACAGTTCTTGAGGGAAGTATGGGTTGTGTTCTCGGTCAACACGACGAGACAGGAAGAAAAGAGCATGCAATATATTACTTGAGTAAGAAATTCACTGAATGCGAATCTCGATATTCGATGCTCGAAAAAACTTGTTGCGCGCTAGCCTGGGCCGCCAAGCGTTTGAGGCAATACATGCTGAATCATACAACCATGCTCATCTCGAAGATGGATCCTATCAAATATGTATTCGAAAAGCAGGCATTATCGGGGAGAATTGCCCGCTGGCAGATGGTTTTGACCGAATACGACATCCAGTATGTCTCGCAGAAGGCTATAAAGGGGAGTGTATTGTCTGAGTACTTGGCAGAGCAGCCTATTGAGGATTACCAATCGATGAGGTTTGATTTTCCTGACGAGGATATCATGTACCTAAAGATAAAAGATTGTGAAGAGCCATTGCCAGACGAAGGACCAGAATTGGGTTCCAAATGGAAGTTGATCTTTTACGGAGCTGTAAACGCCTACGGTAGCGGAATAGGGGCAATCATCACTACTCCACATGGGTCGCACATCCCGTTTACCGCCCGATTGACCTTTCCGGTTACCAATAATGAAGCCGAATACGAAGCTTGTATCATGGGGCTTGAAGAAGCCATTGATTTGCGAATCAAAAATCTAGATGTATACGGAGACTCAGCTCTGGTGGTGAATCAAATAAAAGGAGAATGGGAGACACGTCAGCCTAATTTGATACCGTACATGAATTATGCGAGGAGACTGTTGCCCTTCTTTGACAAGGTTGAATTGCATCATGTACCACGAGCGGAGAATCAGATGGCTGACGCCCTGGCCACTTTGTCTTCCATGTACAAAGTCAACTTCTGGAAAGAGGCTCCCAGAATTGTTATCTCTCGGCTTGACAGACCTGCCTTCGTATTTGCTATTGACGAAGCATCTGATGATAAACCGTGGTATTTTGATATCCTTAATTTCCTGAAAAACAAAGAGTATCCGGCTGGGGCATCCAGTCACGATCAGAAGACTCTCAGGAGATTGGCGGGTAATTTCTACCTGAATCCGGACGGTGTCCTGTACAGACGAAATCACGACTTGGTGCTACTACGTTGTGTAGACGGAAAGGAGGCGAAGATGCTCATGGAGGAAATACATGAAGGTACATTTGGTACGCATGCGGGTGGGCATGCTATGACGAGGAAGATGCTGCGGGCAGGTTACTTTTGGCTAACTATGGAAACTGATTGTTTCAAGTTTGCGAGGAAGTGTCACAAGTGCCAAATCTATGCAGATACGATCCATGTGCCTCCGAGTCCTCTGAATGTGATGTCATCGCCGTGGCCATTCTCGATGTGGGGAATCGATATGATTGGAAAGATCTAGCCGACGACTTCTAACGGGCACCGGTTCATTCTAGTAGCAATCGATTATTTCACCAAGTGGGTAGAAGCGGCGTCTTATGCGAATGTGACTAAGTAGGTGGTAGCCAGATTCATCAAGAGAGATATCATTTGCAGATATGGGATCCCCGAACGGATAATTACCGACAACGGCTCAAACCTGAATAACAAAATGATGAAGGAGCTCTGTCAGAATTTTAAGATCGGGCATCACAACTCCTCCCCTTACCGACCCAAGATGAATGGCGCTGTTGAAGCGGCCAATAAGAATATAAAGAAGATTGTTCAGAAGATGGTGGTGACCTATAAGGACTGGCATGAGATGCTACCTTTCGCTTTGCACGGTTATCGTACGACGGTACGCACATCAACCGGCGCAACCCCGTTCTCGTTGGTGTATGGAATGGAAGCAGTACTACCACTGGAAGTTGAGATTCCTTCTCTGAGAGTACTACGAGATGTCCAACTAGACGAGGCGGAATGGGTGAAAGACAGGTTGAACCAGCTGAGTTTAATGGACGAGAAGAGGCTAGCTTCTCTAGCATACGGTCGTTTGTACCAGAGCCGAATGAAGAAAGCATATGATAAGAAGATACATCCTCGGAGCTTTCAGACGGGCGACCTTGTGCTGAAAAGGATTCTCCCGCCGCAGGCAGATCACAGGGGCAAGTGGACTCCCAACTACGAAGGGCCATACGTTGTCAGGAAAGTCTTTTCAATAGGGGCTTTATTGTTGTCCACCATGGACGATGAAGACTTTACGTCGCCTGTGAATTCGGACGCAGTTAAAAAATACTTTGCTTGAAATGGACCCGCTGGACAGAAAAAGAGAGTCCAGGCAAAAATGGGGCATCCTGGCGAACCAAAAACAGAATGAAAGGTTCGGGCAAAAGTTAGGGATAAAATTGAAAAAATGTACACCCGCGAAGTTGAAAACCTACACTGGGCGGCTTCGGAAAAAAAGGGGTATCCCGGTGAACTGAAAACCCGTAAAGGGCGGTTCACGCAAAAGTTAGGGATTTGAAAAGCAAATGACTGCGGTCCGAATTTGATACTGCATTGAGCATTGGTGCGGGAGAATATACTGGAGGGGTCGATTATAGAATACAATCTCTTCAGAAGTGTGGATACCGGGAAAGCATCAGAGTCGGGCGAGTCATAGGAGGATCAGTTCATGATGTTCGTCTGCATCCCGTTGCCGACATGTGTACAAATTTGATTTGTCATTATATTTATGCTTATTGTGTATACTTGTATATTTGTTGTGCGTAGCTTCCTCTTTTCAGGAGTTACATCCCGTGTACAAAACTCCGCCCATTTAGGGGCCCTATCAATAAAACATGTTATTCAGTATTTGATGCTGGTTCTTTACTGTTTTGTGCATGATAAACGCCTAGGTTTAATGAAACTAGCGTGTGTATAACGTCGCTGGCCCTCGCCAATAATTGCTAAAACGTTGAATTAACTGAAAATAATGTCACTAACGCTAACCTGAATAGATTTGGTTGCGTAGACTTGTCTCGTCTTGTTTGTGGTGTTGCAGGGTTCGTAGCCATATGAAGTGGACGATCAAAAGATTGCAGTATGGACCAGAAGCTCGTAACGAAAGACTCGATCCCCACGCAGGTCGCGCTTCTGAGATAACAATGTTCCTTACTGAAGAAGGATCGAATTCCCCAGCTAGTCGTAGCTTATCCAAAGGACATTCTCCAGCAAAGTCGTTTATCCTCAGCAGAGTGTGGCGATTCCAAGATTGTAGGCTGTGTTCAGACAGTGTGGTGTCCCCCAGAGGGATTCCCCCATCTCAACAAGAGTGGCTTAGCCTCAGAAGATTAATATCTCTAACTTGTGAGCTGTACTTAGACAGTCTACCCTTCCCAGTAGGGTCATTTACTCTCCCCCAGTGGAGTCAGTTGATTTTCCCCAAGAGAATCGTTTCGTCCTCAGCGGAGTTCTCTTTCCAGCAAGTATTGTCTTTCCTCCCAGAGAAAAAAAAAAGAAAACTCTCCCCGGCAGAGTTGGCTGTGTGCCCTGGCATTTATTTTTTCGGACCACCGTGTGATACCCGTTCGCTCCCCAGCAGAATTCCAATCGGGATTGGCGCATTCAGTTATTCCTCAGCGAAGTTGGCTTCACTCTTCCAGTATTTATTTTGCTGGAATGATTCTGTGGCACCTGGTTACCCCCAGCGGAGTTGGCGTTGTCTTCAGCATTTATTTTGCTGAAGCGGTTTCTGTATCCCAGCAGTTCGAGTCTGCATTTGCATCGGCATATAGTGTCATACTTACATCCACCAAATAAAAAAATGCGTAGCATTTCCATGCCGTACGGAGCATTACGCCATTATCAAACATACGCATTTTTGAAACATAAATCAGGTTGGTTAACTTTTTGCTTTCAAGTGTGTTTTCTTAGCAGGAGTATGGAGTTCTAGCTTAGATCTATGACCAGACATTTGAGGTCTCGCCGTGAGAAGTGTGATGATACGGTTCATCTTACTATTTTCCCCACAGAGTTATTAGGTTAAGTTTCTCTTTGTCCCCGAGCAGAGTTATTTGTTTGAATTTCTCTTGTTTTCCCCGCCAGAGTGGCTTGTTGAAGTTTCTCTAGTCCGGCCAGCGGATTACTTTCCTCAAATTTGTTGTTACGTCAGCATCAAAGGGTTTCATGAATCAGAATTTCAGAGGCTGCCGCCGGTTATCAGAACAGGCGTCCGGTAGTTTGGTTTCCAAATATCCCCAGTAGAATCCGCCTCAAAGTCGCTGTCACGTCAGTGCTAAAAGGTTTGTGGGTTGGGACCAATGGAGTTAGTTACTGTGGAGATAAGCAGAGAAACTGTATTCAGAGTATCTTCCCGTAGGAACAGACGGATGTATTTTCTTACTAGTTGATAGGAGTATTTCCCCGGAGTCGTCAAAATTTTATTGCCTATATTGATAGGAAGTCCTCGCGTTAACGGAATATGAGTCCTGACGTGGACAATTTATTCCTATATTGACGGGATTTCTTCGTGCTAATGGGTGTCCTAACGTGGACAGATTTATTTCCTCGGGTTGACGAGATGTGCTAGTCCTAACGTGGACAAATTCGATTTCTCGGTATTGATGGAATGTGAAGTCCTGACGCGGACAAAATTGATTACTCTTCGTGGACCATTTATCCCCAGCGGATATGTTCCTTCATATCGACAAAATGTGTGTCCTGACGTGGACAAGTTTATAGTTCTTCGTGTTGTCGAGATGCGCGAATCCTGACGTGGACAAATTTATCTCTCTTCGTGTTGGTGAGGCGTGAGTCCTGACGTGGACAAGTTTTATTTCCTCAGCGGGTCGAAGATGCGCGAGTCCTGACGTGGACGAATTTATATTTCTTCGGGTCAACGAAACGGTGTCCTGACGTGGACGATTTTACCCCCATGCTGATAGGATTTTCCTGTGCAGACGAGATGTGAGATCTGACGTGGACAAATCAAGACGAGATGTATTCCTAACGTGGAAAGGTTATTCCTAACGTGGAAAAGGTTATTCCTAACATGGAAAAGTTATTCCTAGCTGTCGCTACTGCGAAAATCGGCGCCGGCTGAACAGAAGAGTCGCCACCATGCGTTATTTATCCCACGGGAGGGAAAGGAAACGCTCAGAGTAAACCTCGCAAAGACGGGAAAGGTATGGTCGTCGCAACCAAAACCTGGATTCGGGAGTCGGTTACGCAAGGGGAAGGTATTAGCACCCCTCACGTCCGTCGTACTCGACGGGATCCACGCTTGTTTTCGGGTATGGATTGTTATTCTATCTACGCTAAAGGTCTGGGGTTAAAAGAAAATAAAACTGAAAATAAAAAATGACTCGGCAAAGTATCGCACTTTATGCCTACGTATTCCCGTCTGGAACGAGAAATCAGAGTCAACGTAGTTCACCTACCTACGGGAAAGGAGGGGAAGGTTGCTCGCTAGGATATCGCATCCTATGCCTACGTACTTCCATACAGCATGAAAGATCAGAGCAAACGTAGTTCGGGCCACGGAAGACACAAGCCTGTCTTTGATTAATTTTATTCCTTCTGAAAAAGGTTTTTCTGATTAGCGGTCCAAGCGGACAAAAATGATGTTTTGATGAGTTCACATTCTTTTACGAAAGAAGTGTCTTTTATTGAGTTTGAAATCTTTATGTGTTTTTCTGTTTGTTTTGAGAAAGAAAGAGACAGAACTCTAACCTATGGTTTAAAAGGGAATCAAACTAACCTAGTGTTATCATGCATGGGTTAAGACCTAATGTCTATCATGCTCCTCTCTTGCGCAGAGAGAAACAGAGATCCTACGGGATAGGCAGAAACAGAAACAATATCAGATATATACAGTAATACGGTAAAATGCATGGATGCAACAATACAAGCGAGGCAAGGGAGTCCCACTCAACCTCGAACCTAGAAAGCAATAGGCAAAAGTGAACAGGATTCACTTTCAACCCAACAGGGTAAACAACAAACAATACAGTCAGGAAAACCAATCAATACATCAGAAATGAAATACAACAAAAGAAACAGCATCAGCAGCTCTGAATCAACATCTAGCTTCAAGTAATCTCCAATCAGCTACAGGCTTCAACAAGCATCAATCTCCATCTTCATGACCTTCAGGCAAGGGCTTTGATCATCTGTCTTCCATCTGCAATGGCTTTTCTTCAAGTTCAAACCTCCAGGATGAGGAATTAGTCACAAGAGTGAAGTGAATGAATGTTAGACAGTTAATTACCTACCAAAGGTGGTTCATCAACTGTTAACATTAAACAGAAAGTTTCCTCTCAAAAGTTCTATCTTTCAAATATATTCACTGATCCTTCCAAAGGAAGGAGGTGGATATTTGAAAGAGACTTTGAATCATAGAGAAAGGATGGATGCAGACAAGGCATTCCATGTTTGAGAAACAAGCTTTCTAATCTAGGGCTCTGCCTAGCTCCTAAACCCTAGTCTCCTCAGCAGCTGCTAGCAAGAACCTCCTATTCAACTCTGGCAGTTGATATTCAATCTCTGGATCTCCATTGGTCTTCATCTCCTCAAGTCTTCAGCTCTCCCAAGTCCCCAGACAATCCCAATACCCAAACAAGCAAGCAATAATCCCCAGAGGGCACACCACACCAGACAATCAGACATATACAGAGTATTAATAGCAGTAGGGGAATCCTGACTTTTTCTAAGGGGATCTAATAACTACCCATAGCCCCTATAATCCCATAGCTAAACTATTCAAACCCTAAGTCCTAAGGGAAATGAAATCAAACTTCTTAAGTCATCACCTAAAAAACCCTAATTTGTTCATGTTGTTTAAGCCTACATTAAGCACCTAAAATTAATTTCTAAAAATGGGAACTAAATTGCTTCTACAAATTCAATATCTCATCTAAGCAACCTAAAAAGAATGAACAAAAAATATGAAAGCATCTAATAGAACAAAAATTAACAAAATCATGCATGAAATGAAACTATTTAAAATGTCATTTATTTAGAAAATATGGAAAAAATATCAAATAAAAATAAAAATGCAATTTTATTTAATGACAATTTTCTACACAGAACCAAGAAAATATAGAAAAAACAACCACTAAAAAAGGGTTAATTTCCTATTTTATATGATTTTTTAAAGTTGGTAAAAATTAAAATGAGTTAAAAAACTAAATCAATTAAAAAGAGAGGGAGGGGGGTAAGAATAGCAATTCGCTCAGTTCAAAATCCAGGATGGGCCAGCAAACGGGGGTGCGCGTAGCAAGTTTGGTTAAGCCCAGAACAAGTCAGCATTATTGAAAATAAAAAAAGGACGCAGGGGGTGAGAATAGCAGGGTTTCCACGTTCAAATCAAATTGGGCTCAGCACTGGGGGGTGGGGATATCACTAAACACTTAGGCCCGTCCGTTTCATTAAATGAAACGGTGCGTTTAGGGCACCTACAACTCTCCCTCCAAATTCTGAATTAAATGCCAGCCACACGATTGGCTTCTGAGTCAAAGGTCCAACACGCGATGGACGCTCAGGATTGCGTCTTCTACATTGGATCATATGAGAACTAGGGTTTCCCTCCATGGAAACTCCATGCACGCACCACTTCAAGCTCTCGGTTCTCACTCCACAGTCCATGAAACACCACGATATAAACATGAAAAATACTCTAAATCTCTCCCTCTATACGCCTATGGTCAGAGTTTGTTTTGAAACTCAACAAATCACTCAACCCGAGCGCATGGCATTCTAGGTTCCATTAAAATACTCTGCAACTCATCCTCAAGATTCTCAACCAAACCTATACTAATCTCTTCTATACTTAATGGTGATCATTCTGTGCTAACAACCTAAGGTTATAATGCACTATGCTATGAATTCTACATCCTAACAGTTCTAACAACCTGTCACAAACTATCACTAAACATCACCAAACTCATCCTAATCGATCTACTAACAACCTAGATCACATCTAAACTAATAAAACCATGTAAATCTATCTATATCAAGCAATGGCAGAGAAATTGAACCTGGTGCAAAAGCTTGGAGATGATGATGGAACTCGTGGATCTGAGGCTTCTAAGGCTTGGATCTTGATCAACTAACTCAGTGCTTGATTCTGTATGCAACACCTTGATGATTCTTGCCTTGGATCTTGCTCTTCACATGAAATTGCAAATTGTGTATGGTTGATGGAAGCACACGAAATTGAGCAAATTACACTATGTTCTTGGCTGAATCCTATGGCATGATGATGAATCAGTATGATGAAATTGATTTTGATGGTGATTGGTGAAGAATTTGAGAAATTGGGATGAAAATGCAATGAGAAAGAATGGAGAGAATTTGTGAGATTTTTGTGAAAAATGAATCCAACCCTTGCTCAATTCTGATTTCATGAATATATAGTGCTCAAATGAAACTTCTAGATCCATCTTACAACTTCCCTTGCCTTCCAACTTTGATTGATCTTGGTTATGTTTCTTCAAATGCAAGTAACCATAAATAACTTTGATTTTTTCCACTAAGCTCAAAAAAGTACTTGAACCATTGTTCTTAGAATGTCTTTTGGACCCAAAATCATATATTGGAAGTCTCCATTTGGACTTATAGATCTCTCAAACCATTTTTCACTTTGACTTTCTTTAAATTATAAGCCATTTTAGTTCAAATTTGACCAATCATGCAACTTCATGTTATGAGCTTTTCCAACAATTTGTGACCTTCTTTCTAGACCCAAAATGTCATTTGGAGCAAGTTTGATGTTGTAAGTTTTTCCATTTGAGGCCTCCTTGTATGAGTTTTGGACATAGGTTAAAATGACCTGTAATTCACAAATGACCAAAATACCCTTTGCTTGCCAAGACCATAAGTTGAGTTCCACACATCATATGAAGGCATGCTATACCATTATAGAAAGCTAAGACAATGAGGAACAATTCTTATGTTGACCAGAAATTCATTTGAAATCTCCTTGAGGGGTAAAACTAGCTTGGAAGTCAAGTCACTTTCACAGACAAAATTTCAGATACCTCAGATGACCTGTAACTTGCAAGGACCATAACTTGAGTTCTATAAATCTCCTTGATGTCTTCCACCACTCAAATTAAAGGTCTTGAGATCCTCTACAAGTTTCATGTTGGCCAAGAAGCCATTTGAAGCTAGCATTTTGACTTATCTTGCTTGGAAATTTGACCTAAACTAGGGGATTTTACACAGAAACCCTAATTTAGAAGCTCCTCTTCTCCTTGATTTCTCTTGAATTCTTCTTGGCATATCTCCATATCCTTCTTTATATGTCCAATGATGAACCCCACATCTCTCCACTAGACTTGAATGCCCCTTAAATCAGTCAATTGACCTAGGGTTGACCTAGGGTTGACCCAGATGAAACCCTAGTTGACTGCCTTCAGCTATAGCTCTTGTGCTCTCATCAATGACTTGTCTCCTTCTTTAAATGACTTTCTAAGTCTCTCATAATGTATAGATACTCTCCATGCCTTCAACTCACAACTCACAACCCTCTTGTTGACCCTCAGATACCCTCAGCTAGGAGATGGACTCAAGGCTTGATCTGCTGAACTCTTTGCTTTCAAATTCTTTCCTGATGACTTGAATGAGATTGAATTGGGATAATAACCTCTTGATAGGCTTCTAGAGATGAGAATAATGATTGGTCCCCTGTTGTATGACTTGCTATGCTTATGCTATGCAGATGATTAGTCTATGTACATGACTCTATATGCCAATGCTAATGACATTGAAACATAAACCAAGTGAATAAGGTTGGGCAAATTTTAGGGTGCAACACTAACGTGGAAAAGTTATTCCTAACGTGGAAATTCTATTCCGAACATGGACAGTTTATTCCTAACGTGGACGATTTATTCCTGACGTGGACAATTCATTCCTATGTTGATAGGATCCCCTCGTGCTGATGAAATGCAGACGAGTCATCCCCAGCGCAGTCGCCGAGATTTTTCCGTATTGTCGGCAGGTGGAGTCCTGACGTGGACAAAGTTTAGTTGAGATTTCTTCGTGTTGATGAAACAGGCGTCCTAACATGGACAAAGTTCTATTCCTGTGTTGTTGAGATGTGAGTCCTGACGTGGACAGATTTGTGTATTCATGGTTTGACGAAATTTGGGTCCAGATGTGGACAAGGTTACTACTGTGACAACAGAATCTCTATTCGTGTTGACAAATTTGTCTCTCTTCTGGTGTTGATAAGGTTAGTCCAGTTGTGGACAGAGGTGTTTTGCGAAAAGTGTTCAGTACCTGTGGCGTTACGTGGGTGGTTGAAGTTGAAATCAGATTTATTTCCCAAGCAGTGGTGCAGTTTATTTCTGCGGTTGGCAAATTTCCGGGTTCTTAGTATTCAACCGTCTCGTACCTCGAATGTTTGAAGGCCGTTCGCGCTTCACCCAGTCGGCTCCAAGTCGCTTGAATAGGGGCAGCTGTTGCACCCCAAAATTTGCTCAACCTACTTCACTTGGTTTATGTTTCAATTGCATTAGCATTTGCATATAAAGTCATGTACATAGTCTAATCATCTGCATAGCATAGCATAGCATAGCAAGTTATCCAACAAGGGACCAAGTACTATTCTCATCTCTATGAGCCTATCAAGAGGTTATTGTTCAAATTCAAGCACATCCAAGTCATCAGAAAGAAATTGAAATCTAAGAAGTCAGTGGATCAAGCAGTGAATCTATCTCCTATCTGAGGGTATTTGAAGATCATCAAAGAAATTGTGAGCTGTGAATTGAGGTCATGAAGGGTATATAGACACCATGGAAGACATGGAGAGTCATTCTGAAAGTGAGACAAGTCATTGATGTGATCACAAGAGTTGCAGTTGAAGACAGTCAACTAGGGTTTCATCTGGGTCAACCCTAGGTCAACCCTAGGTCAAATGATTGATTGAAAGGCATCAAGGTCTATCTGAGAGATGTGGGGTTCATCATTTGAAATGTAGATATGGATGTGGTGTTGTGCCAAGGAGAAATCAAGATAAATCAAGAAGAAGAGGAGTTTCTAAATTATGGTTTCTGTGTAAAATCCCCTAATTTAGGTCAAACTTCCAAGCAAGATAATTCAAAATGCAAGCTTCAAATGGATCCTTGGCCAACATGAAACTTGTAGAGGATCTCAAGACCTTTAATTTGAGTGGTTGAAGACATCAAGGAGATTTATAGAACTCAAGTTATGGTCCTTGCAAGTTACAAGTCATCTGAAGTATCTGAAATTTTGTCTGTGAAAGTTACTTGTCTTCCAAGCAACCTTTACCCCTCAAGGAGCTTTCAAATGGATTTCTAGTCAACATGAGAGTTGTTCCTAATTGTCTTATATTTCTATAAAGGTATGGTATGCCTTCATCTGATTTGTGGAACTCTACTTATGACCTTGGCAAGCAAAGGGTATTTTGGTCATTTGAGAATTACAGGTCATTTCAAGCCTATGCCCAAAACTCATACAAGGAAGCTTCAAATGAAAAACTTCACAACATCAAACTTGCTCCAAATGACATTTTGAGTCTAGAAAAGTGACCATGAAAGTTTGGAAATGCTCATAGCTCAAGGTTCCAAATTTGGTCAATTAAAAGGTGAATTTAATGAGTAAAAGTGACCTAAAAATGAGATTTTTCATAACATGGCCAAATGGGATGAAATTATAGGTCATTTTGATTGGAAAGAATGTTTTGAGATGATTGGCAATATTATATTTTTGAGTTTAGTTCAAAGTTTGGAAGTTATCATTGGTTGCTTATGTATGAAGTTACACATGCCAAAACACAAGGGATTTGAGTGCAAGAGGTTTCTAGCAAGTTCTAGATGTTTCCATAGGCATATATATAAACCCTAGAGCTGATCCATGAAGGGGTTGCACTTCATTTTGATCCAAAACACCAAGTTTCACTCCATTTTGCATTCTTGCAAATTCATTCCAAACTCTACCAAATCTTCATCATTTTCCAAAATTCTTGATCCTATCATCATCTATATTCATCGTAGAGCAAGTTTAGATCAAGATCTGGTTGAATTGAAGTAGAATTCATGCTATACAAGTTCATCATCCAAAGTGCAAGAAGAATTCAATTGCAAGATCAAGAGCATTTGAGCAAGAATTTCTGCATACAGAACCAAGAACCAAGTCCATTGATCTAGTCCAAAGCATTGCAAGCTGTGAATCCAAGGATTTCTACTTCTGTTTTCAATTTTGCACCAGGTTAGTTTTTCTATCGAATTGGATAGAATTAGTTAGCATGATAGAGAATCTTTAGGTTAGAATGGTTAGGAATAAGTAGGTGAATGATTCTGATAGATTTGAGAGCATTTCATGAAGTTCACCATTGGAGCACAAATTCTGTTGAGGATTATAACATGGTGATTAAGTGGTTAGAATCTTGAATTGTTAGTGATTATTGATCAGTGCAAGGTCAGGATGAGATTAGTACACTTAGATTGTGGATTGGTGATGATGAAATTTCTGAGTATTTCTGAATTGGAGATCGTGTTTCATGAAAGAATGGATAACAATTAAAGCCAATGCTATAGATGGATTCAGTGAGGAATTTGGAGTAATTTTGCTTTTTACACTTTTGAATTTGACGAGGAATTGAGCATGCACGAATTGATGGATGATGGTGATGAAGCTCGAGTTCCATGACTGTCTTCATGCAAACCCTAGGTTATTTGGAGAAGATGACTCCCCAACGTTGGATTGTGCAAACGACTTTGACTCAAAAACTCATCCAACGGCCTATGTTTAAACTGAAAATGAGAGGGAAGAGCCTGGACGCTAAAACGCGTCGTTTCATTAAACGACTCAGTTGGGCTTAAGTTGCCATTGCTTTTCGCACCACCACTTCCAAGGCCCAAACCAATTGACCTATTTTTCTTACTATTTGCACCGTTTTTGTTTTTTTATTTTCTTTGGTGTTTTCTGAGTTAACTGGGCCCAGACGCACCTTGCTATGCGCACCCCCAGTCTGGGCCCATCCTCCATTTTTCAATACAATAACCACTAACTGCACCCCTAACCATTCTAAATCATTTTAATTTCTTTTATTTTTGTTAATTGTTTGAAAAAATCATAACAAATTGAAAATTCCATATTTTTAAGTGGTTGTTTTTGCATCTTTTTTATATTTCTGTTAAGAAAATTGTCATATAATAAAATTAGCATTTTACTTTATTTTTACATTTTTAGTATATTTTTCTTTTAAATAGGTTTTAAATGATGTTTAGTTTAACACTTGATATTGTTGATTTTAGTTTAGCTAGATCCTTTTATATTTTGGACCCATTCTTTTTAGAGTACTTCACTTAGGACTTCAAATTTCATATGAGATTTAATTCATGATTTTAGGACTAAATTTTAGATGGTTTGTTTAGGTGTGATTAGGAGAATCAAAACTAGGGTTTAGAGATAACATAGGTGTAATAAATCATTTCTTTTAGGAGTTTTAGTTTGAATTTTGGGGTATGGGACTATAGGGGTTATGGGTAAATAATAGATCCCTTAGAAATATTAGGCTTCCCCTACTCTACTATTAATATTAGTATATTGCTTGTTTTTGATTGATTGTGTGGTGTGCCCTCTCTAGGGTTATTATTTGACTGTGTGGGGTATTGGGCCTGCTTGGGGTTTTGGGGTTTGAGCTGAAGACCTGGCTGATGAAGTCCATTGAAGATCAAAAGAGAATGAAGACCAATTCCCAGAGTTGATGAAGAAATTCTTGCTGGCAGCTGTTGAGGAGTGCAGGATTTAGGAGTTAGGCAGAGCCCTAGAATAGCAACTTGATTCACAAACATGGAAGGTCTTGTTTGCCTCCATTCTTTCCCTATGATTCAAAGTCTCTTTTAAATATCCACCTCCCTCCTTTGGAAGGATTAGTGAATGTATTTAAAAGATAGAACTGTTGAGGGAAAACTGTCAGTATCATGTTAACAGTCAGTGAGCCACCCTTGGTAGGCAATTGACTGTTTAACATCCATTTCATCTTGTTGACTGCTGCTCATCTTGGAGAGTGAGACTTGAAGAAAAGCCATTAAAGACTGATGACAGAGACCTTGCTTGAAGGCTGTGAAGATGAAGACTGATGCTTGCTTGGAGCTTGTAGGTGTTTGAAGATGACTTGAAGACTGTTGTTTGCTGCTTATTTTTGTTGTTTGTAATTCTTGATGTATTGTTTGAATTTCCAGACTGTATTGCTTGCCTTTTAACCTGTTAGGTTGAAAGTGAACCTTGTTCACTTTTGCCTGTTGTTTTCTAGGTTCGAGGTTGAGTGTGACTCCCTTGCCTCGCTTGTATTGCTGCATTCATGCATTTTACTGCTTTATTGTATATATGCTATTGTTTCTGTTTCCGTTTATCCCTTAGGATCTCTGTTTCTCTATGCGCAAGAGAGGAACATGATAGACATTAGGTCTTAACCCATGCATGATAACATTAGGTTAGATTGATTCCCTTTGCAACCATAGGTTAGAGTTCCGTCTCTTCTTTCTCAAAACAAACAGAAAAACACAATAAATATTTCAAACACAATAAAAGACACTTCTTCCGTAAAAGAATGTGAACTCATCAAAACGCCAATTTTGTCCGCTTGGACCGGTAATCAGAAAACCCTTTTTCAGAAGGAATAAAAACAATCAAGACAGACTTGTGCCGTACGTGGCCCGAACTACGTTTGCTCTGATCTTTCATGCTGTATGAAAAGTACGTAGGAATAGGATGCGATATCCTAGCGAGCAACCTTCCCCTCCTTTCCCGTAGGTAGGCGAACTACGTTGACTCTGATTTCTCGTTCCAGACGAGAATACGTAGGCATAAAGTGCGATACTTTGCCGAGTCATTTTATTTTCTTTTAACCCTTAACCCTTAGTTTAGATAGAAATAACAATCCGTACTAGAAAACAAGCGTGGATCCCGTCGAGTACGACGGACGTGAGGGGTGCTAATACCTTCCCCTTGCGTAACCGACTCCCGAATCCAGGTTTTGGGTTGCGGTGACCATTCCTTTCCCGTCTTTTGCGTTAGGTTTACCTCGAGCGTTTCCTTTCCCCCCGTTGGGATAAATAACGCACGGTGGCGACTCTTCTGTTCAGTCGGCGCCGATTTTCGCAAGTAGCGACAAGGAGCAACAGATCCAGAGGGATTTTCCATAATTGTCATAGCCAGTGGTTTTTCTTCAGAAGCATATTCAACAAAGACTTCTGTAGCAGATACTTCAGAAGATGAAGGAACATCTTCAAGAAGTAAGGGTGCAGATCTTTTCACATTCCAGATCATGCTTCTGGCAGTTTCAGCAAATCTAATCTTCGCATCATCAGAACAGACATTCTTCAGATTTGAGGCTACAATATTGAATCTGTTAATGAAGCTATTCCAGATAGCACCAGATTCATTTGCATCCATGGTTGACAAGCATTTCTTCTGAACAGAGCCTAAATGCATCTTTATTTCTTTCATAAAATTTGCAAATAAATTATCAACATTTAGCCTAGTTTTTGGTTTCAGAAGGGTTTCCAAGGTGAATGGCTTGGGTTGAGGTGGAGGTGGTATGGTGAATTTTGGAATGATGATCAGCGGACGAGGGTAGAAAGGAAGAGATGGATGGTCAGATGAAGTGGTAGTTTTGGATCTGGATAAGGCATTAACCAGAGATGGTTTTACATGTGATGCATAGGAAACAACATCAAATGTAGTGGAAGTGTAAGGAATGAAGACAAATTTATCAGACAATAGAGGTTCTGATGAAATCATATCTGGTAGTTCTTTTAAAAAGGTTTGAAGAACAGATGGTAGAATGGTGGAAGTCTTAGGTTTAAATGGAATGATTGTGTTAGTTGGTTCTATTCTGGTATAGAAAATGTTTGAGCTTTTAAACCAGAAGGAAGTGGATCAGAGGGGATGTGGTTTAAAGGAAGCAAATGAGACAAACTCAGATGTCCTGGGTTTAGGTTTTGGAATGGTTTTAGGAATGAGAGTTTCAGATGAAACAGGTGGTTCTAATTGTTTAGATTCAAATTCTCTGAGAGAGGGGGGTGAGATAACATCAGGATGGACATCAAATTCAGATGAATCAGATGAGGTGGTTGGGGGTACAAGATGTAGAAGAAACTTCAAATACAGTCTTGATAGGTTTAATGTTCAGAACCTCAGAGTCAGGTATATTTGATTCAGCAGGATTGGATGGTTCTGGTTGAGGATCAGAAGGTATGGATGTTGGTGGTTCAGGTACAACTGGTTCAGATGCAACTTGTTCAGATGCAACTGGGTCAGATTGTATGGGTTCAGATGCAGCTGGTTGTTGAGTTTCAGATTGTTGTTGAGTGGTGGGTTGTTCTGTTGGTGGAATATCAGAAGATTTTAGTGGTGTAGTGGAAACAGGATCAGATGATTTTGGTGGTTCAGATGTTTGAGATGGAGCAGGAATTGTTTGATTTTGAGTGGGAGGAGGTTCAGGCATAGAACTATTTGTTGATACATTTACAACAATTTTAGAAATAGAAGGTAAAGATGATTTAGTACCTTTAGTCTTGATGCGCTTGGTGGGAACAGAGGGAACTTCTCCAGAAGCTTTTCTCTTGATCTGCTTCTATGGCTTTTCAGCAACTCTTTGTTTCTTCTGAGCAGCAGCTTCTTCTGCCTCTAATTGTTTTCTTTTCCTCATGTTCTCTTCATACACATCTGGCATAGGTTCTCTAGCACGAATCTGAATATCTGCAGGAATAGGTGCTCCATCTGCTTTGCACGCATCAATATACCTCAGAATAATATCCCTAGGTTCTTCAGCACCAAAGAGTGGAAAGTCTTGAACTGGAATCCTCCTCTGACTTACTTCAGAAACATTCAGCTTCTTAGGAGCAACTGTTAGTTCATCCACAATTTTTAGCCTCTGAAGAATCTTTCCATTCAGTGGTTTTCCAACAATTGATTCAAGCTCTTCTTTAACCCCAGCTTTATAAAGAGTAGTTACCAGACCATTCTCTGTCAGAATGTCTGAGATCAACCTTCCAAAAGGAATCCACGTTCTGATCTTCTGTCCCTTATCCTTTATGGTTTCTCTGGATGCATTGATGTGATTCCAAAGATGCATAAAGAGAATGTATGGAAGATCTACCTTTGTACTCTGACTCAAGCAGTACATGAAGTAGAGTTGTTCATTATTTACATAATCTGGAGAATTTGTTGATTTTCTGTGATTGATGCATCCTAGAAAAATCTTTGCCCAGATTTTGTAGTCAGGTTTCAGATCCTTAAATTTGTTGGAGGCCTGTCCAGATGTAATAACTTCCTCATACACTTCTTCCATGTCAACACGCCCAGCTGGCAGATGACAAAGTCCATCAGTCTCCTCATACCCTATGAGTTTTCTGATGAGATCTTCAGTGATGATGATCTCCTTTCCCAGAACAGAAGAGAGGATGAACCTTGGATAAACAGAAGCATGAATCCAAAATTCCTTCACCAAGTGTGGATACACTGGACCAAACAACCTGTCAAAATACTTAACCCAGCCTTGTGCATCAATAATATAATGTAGCTCAAACCCATTGTCAGCCAGAGAGTCAAATTCCACCATGGATTCACAAAGAACTTCAAGCTTGTCCACAGGGGTTAACAATGTTCTTTTAGGTTCCTTAAAAGGAGTCACACCCAAGTTTGAAGATGTAATAGCAGTCATAGATGATTGAAACTGAGCTGATGTTGAGGATGATGTTGCCATTGATGAAGATGAAAAAGATTTGGACGAAGGTTTAGGGTTTTTATAAAGAGCAAAGAGCAAACAGAAATGCATATATTGTTGGTGAAGTGAAAAGTGTGAAATGGGGTGAAATGTGGTATTTATAGAGAAAGAAATTAGGGCATTCAAAAAGACACATTCAGCATGTTCCACTTAGTAATTAATAGCATTTAATGAAAAGAATAAAAATCATTTCAAAGCATTAATTGATTATGACAATTTGGGGGGAAAACCAAGATTTTCACTATTCAAACAATACCTCAAATGTCTCTTCAGTAATGTGCACGCCATATTTTCAAATTCAGAGTGACACGTGTTTGCTTGCATGTGCTTTTGAATTCTCTTGAGAAATGAAACGTTAGCCAACGTTCAGATCCTTTAAGATTGGTTAGTTCAGATACACACAAATAATAAATCAATAAATCAAATAAATGACAGATGAAATACTTCAGAGTTTTAAACATTTTGCATATGAGAAGTTTGCTTCTGATAAATATCATTCTGGACAAAAATCCATACCAATATTTTTCAGAATAAACTTGAACCTATCTTCAGCAAGGGGTTTAGTGAAAATATCAGCCCACTGATGATCTGTATCAACAAAGGCTAAGTTTATAATACCCTTCTGAACATAGTCTCTGATGAAATGATGTTTAATTTCTATATGTTTTGCCTTAGAGTGTAAAATAGGGTTTTTAGACAAACATATAGCAGACGTATTATCACAGAAAATAGAAATATTACTCTCAAAGATCTGATAGTCTTCTAGCTGACTTTTCATCCCGAGCATCTGTGTGTTACATCCAGCAGCAACAATATATTCTGCCTCTGTAGTTGATAGTGCAATTGTAGGTTGCTTCTTGCTGTACCAAGAGATTAAATTTCTTCCTAGAAATTGACAACTTCCAAAAGTTCTTTTTCTTTCCACTTTGTCTCCAGCATAGTCAGCATTATAGAATCCAACTAATTTGAAATCATCAGATTTTCTGTAACACAAACCCACATTAGAAGTACCTTTCAGATACCTTAGAATTCTCTTAACAGCTGTTAAGTGTGATTCTCTAGGATCTGATTGGAATCTTGCACACAAGCATACACTGAATATAATATCAGGTCTAGAAGCAGTTAAGTAGAGAAGAGATCCTATCATACCTCTGTAGAGTTTCTGATCTACTTTCTTACTTACCTCTTCCTTACCAAGAGTACTTGTTGGATGCATAGGAGTCTTTGCCATCTTACTATCAGTCATGTTAAACTTCTTCAGAAGCTCTTTAACATATTTGGTTTGATGAATGTAAGTGCAATCTGGAGTTTGGTTGACTTGAATTCCCAGAAAGAATCTCAATTCTCCCATCATGCTCATCTCAAATTCAGCCTGCATACATTGAGCAAACTCCTTTCCCAGCATAACATTGGTAGATCCAAATATAATATCATCCACATATATTTGGCAAATTAAAAGATCTTTCTTAAATGTTTTACAAAAGAGAGTTGTGTCCACTTTGCCTCTGATGAAATTTTTCTCCAGAAGAAAATTGCTTAATTTCTCATACCAAGCTCTGGGAGCTTGTTTTAAACCATAAAGATATTTCTTAAGTTTAAAAACATGTTCTGGAAATTTTTCACTTTCAAAACCAGGAGGTTGGTGAACATAAACTTCTTCTTCTATAATTCCATTTAGAAAGGCACTCTTAACATCCATCTGATATAGAGTGATGTTATTTTGTGCAGCAAAAGAAATGAGTAAATGAATAGACTCTAACCTGGCTACAGGAGCATAAGTCTATGTATAATCAATTCCTTCTTGCTGGCTATAACCTTGAGCAACAAGCCTTGCTTTATTTCTTTCAACTTCTCCTTTTTCATTCAACTTATTTCTGAAGACCCATTTAGTTCCAATTATGTTGAATCCTTTTGGTCTTGGAACCAAATCTCAAACATTATTTCTTGTGAAATGATTGAGCTCTTCTTGCATGGCAATTACCCAGTCATTGTCTTGCAGAGCTTCATCCACAGAAGTTGGTTCAATAACTGACACCAACCCAAATAATGATGCTTCAGATGATCTGAGGAATGATCTTGTTCTAATGGTGTCATCCTTCTTTCCAATGATCACATCCTCTAGGTGAGAGGCCTTGATTCTGGAAGATGATCCTCTAACAGTTGATTCTTCAGAAATGTTCAAGTTGTTCATTTGAGAAGCTAAAGGAATTGCATCTGGCATTGCTTCTGGTTCCTTCACTTGAGCTTTGTCTGCCTCTGAACCTTCAGAGTCTGTGAGAATTACTTCTCTATCTGCAGAACTTTCAAACTGCTTTGGCTTTTCAATGCCAAGTTTATCATCGAATCTAACATGTATAGATTCCTCCATAATCTGTGTTTCAGTATTGTATACTCTGTAGCCTTTAGAGCGTTCAGAATACCCAAGCATGAAACACTTTTGTGCTTTAGAATCAAACTTGTTAAGATTCTCTTTAGTGTTCAACATATAACAAATACATCCAAAAGGGCAAAAATATGAAATGTTGGGCTTTCTGTTCCTCCACAATTCATAGGGAGTCTTTTCCAGAAGAGGTCTTATAGATACTCTATTCTGAATGTAACAAGCTGTGTTTATTGCTTCTGCCCAAAAATGCTTTGCCAGATTAGTCTCGTTGATCATGGTTCTGGCCATTTCTTGTAGAGTTCTATTTTTCCTCTCTACAACTCCATTCTATTGTGGAGTTCTAAGACAGGAAAAATCATGAGCAATGCCATTTTCATTAAAATATTTTTCAAAATATTTGTTTTCAAATTCACCACCATGATCAC